>RJWJ010024404.1:0-24931 GCA_004363605.1 Indri indri | reverse complement strand
TCACACCCATCAGTCTTGGCCCTCCCGCTAGACTACAAGTTCCCCGAATTCGGTGAGCACAGGAATGGGACGGTGTAGAACTAAACATTTAGCAACTAACAGAACAGTCCTTCATGAAGAGGTGTATGCTCTGATAGATCTTTCCTGACTATCACAAACCCAGGTGGTACCACTGGAGGAAGCCCACTGGGCAGTAGATGGACATTGTGGATCCTGCAAAGCCATTTATGACAAAGAGCAGAGACCAGTGTCACCATCTCCAAACCAGACTTTCTGACTAAGTTGTCCCCTTTCTAATTCTATCCAGAATCTGAGGTCTCACGGAGCCTTATCTGGTTCAATCCTCAAATGGCATGAGTTTCTTCTGAACTTCTAGTTCTTATGTAATCATTTAAAAATATGTACTGAGCACCTACTATGGGTATGGTCACTGTGCTTGGTGCTGCAACGTAATGATGAGCAAAAACAGGTGCATCCCTGCCCTCGGGAATAGAGCCGAGTCATCAAAGGATCCCGCATACCCATGTGATAAGTGCTATGTTCAAGAGGCATGTGATGCTCTGAGAGCACTCACGGGAGGACTTGGCCTGTTGAGGAGGTAAGGGAAAGCCTTCCTTGAGGAAGTGATAATTGAGCAGAGATCTTTTTTGTTTTAAACTTTTTTATTTCAGCACATTACGGAGGTACCAATGTTTAGGTTACGTATATTACCCTTGCCCCACCTGAGTCAGAGCTTAAAGTGTGTCCATCCCCCAGACTGTGCGCACTGCATCCATTATGTGTGAATATACCCATCCCCTCCTTCCCTCCCATCTGCCCGACACCCAATGAATGTTATTACTATATGTACACTTAGGTGTTGATCAGTTAATACCAATTTGATGGTGAGTACATGTGGTGCTTGTTTTTCCATTCTTGGGATACTTCACTTAGTAGAACTACCTCCAGCTCTATCCAGGATAATACAAGAGGTGCTGTATCGCCATTATTTTTTGTGGCCAAGTAGTACTCCGTAGTATGTGTATACCGCATTTTATTAATCCACCCACGTATTGATGGGCACCTGAGTTGTTTCCACATCTTTGCAATTGTGAATTGTGCTGCTGGAAATGCAAATCGAAACCATAATGAAATACCACTTATCCCCAGTGAGAATGGCCTTTATCAAAAAGTCCCAAAACAATAAATGTTGGTGTGAATGTGGAGAGATAGGGACACTCTCACATTGCTGGTGGGACTGCAAACTAGTGCAACCTCCATGGAAAGCAATATGGAGATACCTCACAGAGATACAAGTAGATCTACCATTTGATCCAGCAATCCCATCACTGGGCATCTACTCAAAGGAACAAAAAAGACACCTGCACTAGAGTGTTTGAGCAGAGATCTTACCAACAGTTAGCATTACCTTAACCAAGGCAGAGGTGGAGCCGGCAGAGACAATAGCGTGTGTAGAAGCCTTTCTGTGAGGGTCACGTGAACAGGCAAAGGGACAGTGAGACAGGAGGCGCGGCTTGAGGCAGCAGGGTGGGTCTGTGAATGGCCTTGGGAAGGAATTGGATCCTTATCTTAAAATCAGTTAGAGAACCCTGAAGGCTTTCAGGCAGAGGGTAACATAATACAGTTTACACTGTGGAAAGCTTACACCATGGGAAGTAGACTGGGGCATGGACAAAGTAAGCCGGTAGTCTCGGCCAGGAGGATGATGTGGGCCAAAGTGCTGGTGGGAGAGCTCAAGTAACTGGACCAGCATGAGACGTTCAAGAGACGAAACTGCAGTGATTAATGATGGGGTGGATGGGAGAGGGGGAGAGAAAACATGCCAAGGAAGACACTGTCGTGTTTGAAGGTTGGGGTGTGGGTCCAACGGTCATGGAGACGGGGATCCTGCTGAGGGGAAATCTCAGATTTTAACAGGCTGAGTTTGAGGAGACTGGGACGCATCCTAGGATGTTAGGAAGGCAGTTGGACATGTGGGTTTGAGACTCAGAGGACATGTTTGGGCTTTTCTAACTTGAGGCTTGTGAGTCATCTGCCCACAGGAGGTAACTGAAGTTACAGTCACAGACAAAATTCCTAAGAGTGAAGAGTGGGACTAGAATAGAGACTAGGACCAAGTCTTAAGCTTCCTCAATATTTAATGGCCAAGAAGAACCTATAAAAGGACAGACATAATGGTCAGAGCGGTAGGAGGAAAATCAGGGCAAGGAAGAGAGCATCTTAAAGATGAATTTACGACAGGGAGGTCATTGGGCTCCTAACCTGAGCTTGCAGTGGAGTGGTGCTAAGAGCAACAAAAATGGAATTTGTTGCCATCAGTGAGTTCCATGGACATGAACACCAGAAACCCCATGTTGCAGCCCCCACCAAACTACTTAGTCTTGGTATTTGAGTTCAAGCCAAGCTGTTTGGAAAAAAAAAAAAAAAGCTGGTAATTCATGCAACCTATTCTAGTATTCCAACCCAGCACAAGAGAAAAAGATAGAAGAATTTGAATTTGTTGATAATCTTTGATCTACGGGTCAAGACAAGAAAGGGAGTTATTATTTGCAGCTGAAATCAAATCTCAAGCAAAGGTGGTGAGTTCTCAGGTGGATGCGATGCACACCTAATGAAGAGTCCATCTGTACAAGATGAATCATGGCAAAGCGCTGGGAGCATCGCAGCAGCCTATGACAAGACCACTTTGTCCTTTCAAGCATGTTATAAAGACTTGGGAAAAGCTTCATTTTGCACCTGACATTAAAGCACCATTAAAGGATTCTGAAAACACTCTCAAAGCCAGGCAATTCTGAAGATGGCAGGAGTCATGAACTCATCCCATTACTCTTAGAGGGACAGAAAACATTAAAAAAAAGAAAAAGGAAAAGAACAAAGGTCTGTTTCAAGAACAGAAAAGCCCAGGAATGAAAGAGGAAGAATATAACTGTGTGTGGAATCTCAGCTTAAAATAGCACACAGTGTGCCCGGCATCCTGTGAACCAGCAACAGCTATGAGAGCATCTGTGCTCAAATATGTTATCATGTGGATGTGAGGCTTAAGCCCTTCCTTGAAAAACTCTGGGTGCAGGCGATTACCACCGTGCTGGGGTGGGCAGGACACCCTCTGTCTGCCATATTCCCTTCCCAGCGTGTTCTGAGGCTCTGCAGTTTACACCCAGTTCACACAATGATTGGGCCTAACAGTGCCTCTTGCCTTTGGAAGGCTAGTAAGTTCATCACTCACCACAGAGGAAGAAAGACAGAGTTCCATGGTGGTGGTGGGGAGGGCCGGGGAGAGGCAGGTGTGCTGCTGCTCCACGGGGAAGAACAATGCAATGGCTGCCATTTATTAAGGGTCTACTGTGGGCCAAAGAGTGTGCAGAGCACTTTATACAGTTTATCTCTAATCCTCGCAAGAACACAGAAAATTAGGCAATATTTACCTTCATTTTACAGATAAGGAAACTTGAGTCCAGGAAAGATTATGATTGTTCACAGGTCACCCAGCCAGTAAGTGAGCCAGCCAGGTGTGTCTGGTCCCAAAGCCCATTCTCCTTGCATTGTACCCCAGATTTAGTATCTGTTCACCCAGCATCCATTGTCCCTTTGAGGATATTAAACAGAGCTGGAACAGAAATCTAGGCGCCTGCCCTCCCACTGTGGATGCTCCTTCTGTTGGATCTTTCCTCTGCTCCCCACAGACAGGGTTTGGCTTCTGACCTAAGCTCAGCCAAGCTGGGTGTCTCTCCTGGGCTATTGACTCCTGAGCAGAGGAACAAGGACAGAATAGACCACAGAGTTCCTTTTTACCTGCAGCAGAACCCGGGAGAGACTGCTGAGCACATCCCGCCTGCTCCCAGCCCGATTCCTTAACCACTTCTTGTCCAGTGAATTCTCTACTGCTTGTAATCGGTTTCTGTTGCTTAGAGTTAAAAAACCCCAACTGAAAAACAAAAAAAACAAACCTCCAGTATATAAAAGAATTCTGACATTTTATAGAAACAAGGAGGAGAAAGAATTGGGGAAAGTATTTTAAAGACCATATTAAGGGAGTAGTGGCCTCTTGAACCTTGGTGGGAGGATGGACCCAGAGACTGCTGTGACCAACAGAGCGGGACAGAGGTGACACTGGACAAGTTCTGGAAATTGCCCTTAACTAGCCTGGAATCTTCCATTTTTTTGCCTTTTGGAACACTTATTCATGAGACACTCCCTCTTGGAACCCAGCCACCATACCATGAAAGCCCAAGTCACGTGGAGAAACCACGGGAAGGCAGTCCCATCAGCAGGCCCCACTGCGCCCTCAGCCGCCAGCCAGAACCAACTGCCGGCCACAGGAGTGCGCCATCTTGGATGCCCAGCCCAGCCAAGCCTTCATCTGACCATGACTGCATGAGACCCTAAGTGAAACTCTCCCGGTCTACCTCCAGAAGTGTGAGCAACAATAAAAAATTGTTGTTTTAAGCCACTAAGTTTTGAGGTGGTTTGTTATGCAGTTGTAGATAATCAGAAGAGACTGCCTAGAATCAGGATTGCAGGATAGAAGGAAAGGTGCTCTTGCAATTTTGATCCATACTGTCAAATTCTCTTCCCTGAAGGCTATGCCAATTCACATATCCACCAAGAGTACATGACAATAAAGATGGGATTTTTTTAGCCAAGCTCCTCATATTTTTCACAGCTATAAGAAATCAAGAGCACTCACATATCACCTGCTCACATTCATGATTTCAAAACTCTTGTCGAGAAAAAAGAATAGAATAAAAAGTATTTGAAAAGAAGGGCAGGCTGTTCAGATTTCCTTTTAACACCTTACAATAGATCTTTGGCTTGTCACTCAATTTATTGCGGGTTCTGGTGATAAATCATGCTAACATTTGTGACAAAGGTAACTAAGCAGTGGCTTCTAATTAAATTTCATTTGCGCAGCAAATAACTTTTGAGACGCTGCTCTGTGCAGAGCGCTGAGGGCTGTGGAGACGGCGGAGGCAGGAATGAAGCAAGTCCACAGCGTCTCGTAAATCAGGCGGGCCTGCTTCCTCTTTCCCGACGTCGGAGAAGCCCAGCTTTGCCTCAGCACGTTGACCCTGGGCCATCACTGCGTGAGAGTTTCTTCACATGCAAGCCTGTCTGTTTGAGGAGACCGCCTCCTTCAATTCTCAGCTCCTTTATGCTATGAAATTGCAGGAAGTGGGGTTTTTAAACCTTCCTTCTGTACATCTCAGTGCACTTCCAGATGGTTCCATTATCATATTGTGTACGTGTGTTATTTCCAGATGCTGAGGCTCCTAGATCTCTGAAAGAAAACTGGAAGTTGAAGGAGTTGGGGAGAGGAAGAGGGTGAAGTCGAGGGAGACACAGTGGCATGGAGAGAACAGAGGTGCCTCCACGCCAGGGAGCAGACAGTTCCTTCACTCCAGGCCAGTGACAGTCAAGGAGAGGCGTCTTTTCTGCACATAACAATTAGACAGTGTTGCGGAACCTGCACTATGACAAAGACTCTCCTTGACCAAACTTCAGCCTCCTCTGAGCCTTCTTTCCAACCCGGCCTCGCTCTTGGCCCCCGTCTTGTCTTGTCCCTGCCCAGCCCAGTCTTAGCAAAGAATCCCGCCAAGTCACCCCCAACCCCTAACATCTGATCACCCTAGATATCTGATCAGGTTCTTCACCCCTCACCTTTGACGTCTAGGTCTTTGGCCTGCCTGTAGCAGGCACCCTACTAGGCCAGTGTTACAGACTGAACAGTTGTGCCCCCAAATTCATGTGTTGAAGCCCCAACCCCCAGTGTGATCAGGTTAGGTCACGAGGATGTGGCTCTTGTGATGGGATTAGTGGCCTTGTAAGAAGAGGAAGAAGAGACAGGAGATCTCTCTCTCTCTCTCTCTCTCTGCACACACCAAGGAAAGGCCAAAGCAAGAAAGCGCTCTCCAGAACCTGCCTGCGCTGGCACCCTGATCTCAGGCTCCCAGCTTCCAGCACTGTGAAAAAATGGATTTCTGTTGTTTAAACTGCCCAGGCTGTGGTATTTTGCCACGGCAGCCTGAGCTAAGACAGTCTAGCTAGAATCCCCTACCCCTGATGTCTTCTCTGGCTAACTTGCCATCCGCTCACCCCTCACCCTGCTCCTCGCCTACAAATCCCCACTTGTCCTTGCTGCCTTCCGAGCTGAGCTCAATCTCCCCCCGACTACAACACCCCTATTGCAATGGTCTTTAATCAAGTCTTCCTTACCATTTTACCAACTGTCTGTGAATTTTTTTCTTTTACAAGTATTAAAAGTGTAGAAGGCCCTTAGTCCCCTTGTACCTGGCAAAATGTCATGCTAAGGAGACCAGCTAGACCAAAGTAGAGGTTTTGTGTTGAAAAGAATTGGGGATGGGCTTGGATTGCCACGGTTGGCCATCTGAAGGGTCACATGCAGGATCTTTTAGGCAAGAGAGCCTGTGCTGCAGAAACACTTTCATGTTGGGCTCCAAGTCCCCTGGGGCTATATCCTGCACCCATCTTAGAAATGCCTTTTTAAGGATGAGGACCAGAAAGTGCAAGCTCAAAGTGATCCAGGGCTCAGCTGCAGTTCCTTTTCCTACGCCAAGAAATGCTGTTGTGAGCAGTGCAGTGACCCGCCTCCTCTCATTAGAGGCTCCCTGCCCCAGCCCAGAGGCGCAGAGGCCCCGACTGCAGCGGCAGGTGCACGCGCAGATGCCGAGGGTCCAGATGGGGCTGCGCCGACCGGCCCTAACTGCCATCGTGAGAGGTGGAACAGACCCGTCTCACCTGAAGGGACGACGCTGGGACAGGCAGCGTCTGCAGCACCCCACCTGCCTCCCCCGGTGACAGACCACTAACACGGCACCCGGGAGAGGGCGCGGAGGTGCCACAGGGGAGCTGGCCCAGGCAAGTGTTCAGGGGTCAGGCCCACCTTGGAGTACCTTTGTGCAGGTTACGATTCTTCTGCTTGGAACTGACAGACCTTTCTGGAGTTGGCATCAGCAAAAAGCCAAAAACTGAAGTCCTGTAGGGAGCTCAGGGGCCCTCTCTCTCTGCACCTCATCTGTGAGTGTCTCAGCATGCCCACTTCATTCTTTTTTCACCCAGCAGAGCGGCCCACTCCACTCCTCTGTCCACAAGGCAGCATGGCGCCGCCACCAGCTCCTGGGATCACATGGCCTCCCTTCAACAGGGCCTGTTGACTGAGCCTCCCTCTCTTACTTCCCGTCTGTGTTGAATAGGAAGTGACTAATTGGCCCAGCTGGCACTGGACACCGTGGACCAACCACCAGCTGGGACATCCCCCTTCCCTCTGCGTGAACCAGGCTCCCGGGAGAAGTCACCCCACGAGAACAGAGGGATGGCTGCCCAACATGGTGGTCAAAGTGTTGAGAGTTGGCAGAGCCAGGGTTAAATATCAGTTCTGCCATTTACTGGCTGGGTGACCTTGGGAATGTGGCTTAACTTCTCTGTGCTTCTGTTTCTTCAACTGCAAAAATAGTGACAATACTACCTATTCCCAAAAGCTTTTTGTGAGGATGAAATGAAAAGGAGCTGGACCTCCTCAGCCTTTCATCTCCCTTTGTTCTGTGCCGGCGGTATCACCATGGCAGTCACCTGCCATTAGCCACCGTGGCTGTGACATTCTCATACATCCCTTGACAAGAGCCTCTATCTCAGGGACGCACCAAGCTGAGCTGGCTGCTGCAGAGGGACTCCGTGGGAAAACAGGCTCGCCTGTCAGCTTCATGAGTTCTGACAGTAACGTGTCTAGCAATGAAAACAGTCATCATTTCCCACAGCAAGAAAGGAAGAGGAAAAAAGCATCTCCCAAACCTTTGTAAATGAGAAATAATTCATGCATGAAGAAAGTCATTTCAGGGAGATATTATTAAAATTCTGCCCTTTCTTCCTATTAGAATAAAACAGGTAGAAAGAACTGGGGGAGGAGGAAGAGGACTCTACAGCTTCGGAATAAATGTGAAATGGCCTCTCTAAATTGTGACCCTATGTCCCTTCTCGTTCAGGGGCAGATAAGAAGAGAAAGATAGGAGGCTCCAATCTCCTCGTGGAGACCCATTTTTTGTCTTATTTATAAAGCCACAGAGGAGCGGCAGAGAAAGGCTGGGAGACTTCCCTTGTGCTGAGATGCGCAGCGGACCCTCACAGCGTTGGCGGGGGTGGCAGGAGGAGGGGAAGAAACTGCACTAGGGAGCAGATGGGGAGCAGGATGGGAGCTCCTTTAAAGAACTTGGGACCAGGACCCCACGTGTGAACCCGGACAGCAAACGTGAACGCCAACTGGGCTAGGCAAGCAATTTAAATGAATGAAGAACATAAATTTGGAGAGTTCAAGCTCCATCTAGGAGGGGGCAGCTGCTACTCAACAGAGGCAAGTCTCCATGTTGGAAAACTGGCCTAGAATTGCCAGATCTTCCAATCTTTCCAGAAAAGGCAAAAATCTGGATTTTTATCTGCAATGTCTTTTTAGTTCATGATTTAAATTTTTTTTTTAAACACTCAGCCAGCCCAGAAAAACACATCTGTGGGCCACATTAGATCCAGCAGAAACAATCTATAACCTCTGATTTAACCTTTCTGTCCTCAGTCTACTGTTCACTCACTGGGATGGTTTGAGCCATAGTGTGTCTTGCGACCAACATGCACAACATCGAAGGACACCTGCCCCTGTGTCATTGATGGAGGGAAATCTACATCCACGCCTGCCTGCCAACCCTCCAGAACATATTTTCCTCAAAACCACTCCATTTTCGAGGAAGAAAATGTCTCAGTCTCAGATGTGCTTTCAGCGGGCATGTTCTCTTTGACACCAGCATAATCTGCTGTGACATCGCCTGTTTGCTTGACAAACGATGAGACAGGGACTTGGCAATTGGGACAGGTTCCCGCCGCAGACCTGGCCCACCACTACCCACAGGACCCTCCGGGGACCACAGGAGCACCAGCCGCCTCTCCTGCCCCTCGCTGCTCGCCTAATACACAGCCCTCCCCAGGGGGCAACCTTTCAGCTTTTTGTTGCAAACCCAAGAGCTGTATTTCTCTGTTTTAGTCACTTAAACATGCAATCTTGAGATGGCTCCAGCGTCCCTGGAGGGTGATGTGTTTTGACGTCCACATTTAGGGCTGACATTAGAAAGCTGCTGGAGATACAAGCTTTGACATGAAATCCCTTCTGAGTGGATGGCACACAGTACACAAACTGCTTGCTGGCTCTGCTATTTTTTTAATTGACAAAATTGTGTATATTTATGGCATACAACGTGATGTTTTAATATATATGCATACATTGCGGAATGGCTAAATCAAACCAATTAACATAGGCATTACTTCACATACTTAATTTTTTCATGGTGAGAACACTTAAATCTACTCTCTTAGAAATTTTCAAGCATGTAATACATCGTTATTAACTATGGTCACCATGTTGCACAACAAATCCCTGAACTTATCTGTCCTTTCTAACTGAAATTTTGGCTTAGCTTTTTATGAAGGTTATTCCACTGCGTGTGAGACTCAGGCAGTTTATAAGATATAAACTATTCGAAGGACAAAACTGCCTCAGTGGCTGGATGTGGTGGCTCACGCCTATAATCCTAGCACTTTGGGAGGCTGAGGCAGGAGGATCACTTGAGTTCAGGAGTTCAAGACCAGCCTGAGCAATTGCAAGACCATGTCTCTACTAAAAATAGAAAAATTACCCAGGTGTTGTGATGCATATCTGTAGTCCCTGCTACTTGAGAGGCTGAGGCAGGAAGATCGCTTGAGTCCAGGAGTTTGAGGTTGCTGTGAGCTATGATGATGCCACAGCACTCTAGCCGGGGAGACAGAGCAGGAATCTGTCTTAAAAAAAAAAAAGCCTCAGTAAACCTAACTGTAAAATGGGGATAATAATGTGCATTCTTGGGGTCCTTCCTGGGATTAACTGAGAAGATATATATATATCACATGTTATATATAAAACACGTAGCTTTACAAGAGGAGATCAAACATTGGTTCCACTTTGTATCTTATCTAGAAAATTTTATCCCCAAATCAAGAGACCAGTGGGGAGGGAAGAATCATATTTATTACATTTTAAACTTTATTACTAGACTGTAGACTGTACTAGCTTGGCCCTCCTCACCCCTTCCCGAGTCCAATATCTTTTCCTACAATTAGAATACCTTTGATTTATCTAACACCTTTCTTCATTAGGATCCCCAAGTTTTCGTGTTATTTCCTTCATCCTCACGTAGTAACGACTGAGTATATACTCTTGGGTGTGTCATTTATCATCTCTTGCAGGTTTTAGTTTGCTCATCTGCGAAATGGGATGATCGAGGGCTCTATCTAATGCACAGGATCGGCGTGGGAAGAGAAGTGTGGTAAGCTACGAGAAAGCACCTTAAAGAATGTACAAACTCGAGACGTGAGTCAGTTGGACACCCCCAGTTCATGTGAGATATCCCAGGAGTCTCCTGTGCTGGAGTGATGAGGGGGCCCTGCTCCTCAGAAGCTCAGGTGACAAAGCCCTAAGAGGCTGAGTAACAAAGCAGGCACTGGGCTCAGGGTGGAAAGGTGGACCTCAGGACAATGCTACATCCTCAGGTCCCATCTTTCTCTCACGTCCCCGCTCAGGCTGTCACAAACCCTGTCAGCTTCCCCTTCAAAATGGACCCCACCTTGGTGCACCTCACCCCTCCCCTGCCCAAGACTCCAGTATCTTTCATAGCAGCCTCTTCACTGGTCCTGCTTCCCCCTTCCCCTGCGGTCTATTTTCCAAGAAACAGCCAGAGTCATTTTGCACAACGTCAGGCCAGGGCCTCCTCCCTGCCCATAAGCACCCAGTGGCCCTCCACTGCCCTGAGGATGAAAGCCGCATCCTTCCACAGGCCTCCACGACTTGCAGACCCAACCTCGGCCCCTCCCCGCCTTCACTCACCGCAGCCACGCTGGCCCCCAGGCACTTTACATTCAACCCTCACAGCAGGCTGGGAGGAGTGGACTCTGCTGTCATTTCACAGACAGGAAACACGGCCTAGAGACATGGAATAACTTGTCTGAAGTCACATAATTAGGAAGTGATGGAGTCAGGATTTGAATTCAAGCATCCCTGTACACTGATTTTTATTTACTTTT
Organism: Indri indri; assembly: GCA_004363605.1. Lineage (NCBI taxonomy): Eukaryota > Metazoa > Chordata > Mammalia > Primates > Indriidae > Indri > Indri indri. The sequence goes on along the minus strand of RJWJ010024404.1, from coordinate 13,822 downwards.
GTCCTGCTGTTTGTGTTTTATAAGCTACTCCAAATGTACTTTGGCATAAGCGGGGAAGAAAGAAAGGGAGGCAGGGAGGCAGGGAGGGGAGGAGGAGGGAAGGGGGCAGGCACGCTTTTGAGCCCAGGACCGGCCTTGTCTCTAGACCAAGATTCTTGGGAGGCCCAACAAATGATTAAGTTGGTGAAAATCAGTCTAAGTGTTGTAAGCTGGGTTTGTCCCATGCTTGAGGAATTTGCAGATACAAAGGAAGAAGGTAATTTCCACCAGCGGAGAAACCCTGACTAACCAGACTAGCATTTGAGTTAACGGCACAGAAAATGTAGTTGAGCCATCAGAAAATTGTTTCAATGACCAGAGTTTCTGCTATTGTGCTGCCATTAACATGATGCTAATGAAATGTAATAAACTGTGGCTGGAAAAGGAAACGCATCTGCTCTGAAACGTCAATTAATATGATTAAGATATAGCTTTTCCACAATAAACTTGCATCTGATGCACATTCTGCGCTTTATGCATTACTGCAGCAGGGCTAATGCCGTCAAATAAAGTTAAGTTGTGCCCGATTAACATTTGCAGCCAGCCGTGTGGCCCAGAGCTCTGCGGAGAAACAGGGAGCGGAAAGGCTGGGGACGGGACTCCCTCCCCGAGGGGCACAGCTCATCTGCTCTCCGCTCCGGGACAGACAACCCCTCATCGTCTTCCTCACATCCCCTCCGTCTTCCGCTTGTCTCCATTCCGTAGCGCCCAGCGTGGGCCAGGCAGAGAAGGTGGCTGAGACTTCGGCCTTGTGCCAGAAAACGCGGAGTTGGGGCTGAGGGCGCGTGCTCTGCAATGACGAGAAGCAGCAGGAAGCGGCTGGCTGGCTGCACGCACTCTGCTTCCTTCTCTGGATGTTCCACCATCAAATGCAACAATGCGCTGGGCAGGTAGTGCCCGCAAGTCACGGGGAGGGGAAGAGACACAAAGAGAACAAGACACAAAGAGACCTCGGGAAGCAGGAACGACCTTCTAGAGCAAATACGGGACAGCGCAAAAATGTAAAATGGGCCTTCCGCTCTGGGAACGAAGCTCCACCTCCATTTCCCCAAATTCCAGCAGAGTTCAGCTGGGCGTGGGCAAGGCAGCCAAGGGAGGAAGTGGGGACGGAGCGCTAGTCTTTCTTCCCTTTCAGTGGTACAAACACGTTCACCCCAATCCCAGAAGACCACGAGGGACTTGGGCCCCAAGCACTGCTGCTCCAGGGACCACTTCCGCCCCAGGGATCACTTCCGCCTCAGGCGCTGGGACAGCCCGCACCCTAGCCCCGCCCCTTCACGGACATGGCCAATCAGGGCAGGGCCTACCCCTGACCATGGTGATTGGCTGAGGGACGTGCACGTGATCAAGTGAGCCGGTCAGAATCAGGCCTAGGACTTGCTCCGGAAACGCGGGAAAGAAGTGCCCTCTTCCTTCCTGACTGCTAAGCGGGGAAGCCTGGAGCTGCCGGGCCTGCTCGCCGTCACTGGGGCTGCTGAGGGAGAAGCCAACAGAGGAAAGCACGCCAAGCCCTGGGAGAAAGACAGGGAGTTCATTTTTCTTTCTTTCTTCGTTTTCATTTTTCACACGGGGATCAGGAAGAAAGACGGGGAGTTCTGAAGACGCGGTTTGAGCATCTAGATCCAGTTGTGCCTGAAGGCGGTTTATCTCTTGACTGCCCACTTGCCAGGTTTATGAGTTCATCTTTTCAAAGCTAGTTTTAAGTTGGCCCCTTGCAGCTAAAGAAGTTCCGGTTGGTACCAAGGCAAAGACTATAGAAGCACCAGAATTTCCAGGGCCCTGGTGCTGCTGGAGGGACTCCCACAGGCCCCAGGGATGTTGCAGAACTCAGTGGCAGCCTCTCGGTGGCCGGTTGACTGTCCCTCGCAGTGGGTCTGAGGCATGCTGCAACCTCACACAGCCCACCCTCCACTCACTCCCTCCCTCACCTCCTTCCTGGCCTCACCACACTCTCGCATGGATGTTTCCCAACAACCTGCAAAACTGTTACAGGGACCTTGCTCCCGCCGATTGACACTGTGTTCCCATCATAGCCTGTACTCCCTCAGCCCCCCGAGTCCCATTGTCAGGAGGCTCACAGGCTGGGAGCCCCAAAGCAACACGGGCTGCCTTCCTTGGCTGGGTTTTGCCCCAGCTCATGCATGGCTTAGCATTCAGGAGCCATTTCAGGGTAGGAGGACAAGGTAAACACAGTTCTACTCGACATATCAAGGGCATTACTATCAGAGTTAGTAGAGGGGGTACCCTACTCGTAGAACCTCACCTGAGGGCTGTTCTGGATTTGTAGTCCTTATTTAATTAGCCTTTGATTTAATTCCAAACCCACACTGATAGCCCTCAAAGCCAAGTTGAGCGAAGACAGAGAAATGAGAAAGGAGGAGAGTTAGTAAAGATTTCTAATATTGGGTAGATCTGGAAACAAAGCTTGTTTCTGTCTTTGAGCAGCATGGCCTTGGCAAGTTACCTAACTTCCCCATGCCTCAGTTTCCACTTCTGCCAAATGGTAATGCCATTCTTACAGGTTCATTGGGAGGATTCTGTGAGCTAGGGTTATATACTGTTTATCTCAGGGCCAAACATATACTAAGCCTTCTGTAAACTCAGTTTTCGTGTTCCAGGCACCAAGTTAGGAGGGGTGGCATGCTTGCTCATTTAGCCAACACAAAATCCCTGTTAGGAAGATACTGTTATTCTTGTCTTACAGGCAGGAGCTGTGTCAATCAGACTCTTAGTTGTGAAAAACATAAATAAATTGACTCTCTTAAGCAAAAAGGGAATGTAAGGAAAGGCTATTAAGGTTCAAAGAATCAGTGGGAGGCCGGAGGACCCACTGGCTTGAGTTGTGCAGCAGGACCTCTCTGGCCTATGCTCCCTACCACCACGGGCAAGGGTCCAGCCTCCAGATGGTCTCTCCAGCTTTTACCAGCCATCAAGGTCACAGAAGAGAGTAGCTGATTGACTGAATTATATCACATTCTTGTCCCCTGGCTGGGATGGGGGATGGAGGGAAGGTGGAGGAAGGATTTGGTACCCTCAGCTTCCATGGTAAGAGCTGCGCACAGGAGCTGTTCATCTTCAGAAGTGTACAGTGGGGTATTTCCCAAATGTAGATCAGGCTGTTACTAGGATAAAGGGTATTTGATTCAGGACAGCCTGGAAGTCCAGAGGATCACTCAGAGGAAACAGGCTCAGAGATGTTCAATCACTTGCTCATTAGACACACACACACACACACACACACACACACACACACACACACACACACTCATAGCAGACAATGACAACTTGAACCTACATCTTTTGACTTCTCATCCTCTTATTTTCCACTCTTCTAGGACAGACTCCTGCAAAGTTAGAGGAGATATGACGGACAGAGGCACAAACAGGGAAGTAGATATTGACTAGAGTGCCCAGAGGAGCCTCACAATTGTACCAAGGGAAGCCTAAGGCTGGTCAAAGCAACCCAGCTGACAGGAGGGAGGGAGGTTATATGGGACTGGCTGGGAGGGGAGGGCATCTCCTCCAAACAGAGCAGGAAAAAGGAGAGAAATGCTGGAGGTGAAGTGGGTGTGGAGCAAGAAGCAGAGTGCCCCGGGGTGCTGGGTCTGGACTAGACAATGACTGCACAGACAGGCGTTCCCCAGGAGGGAATGGAATGTCCAGACAGGCTGCTCTGGGGGTGCTGAGTCAGTGTAGCCTGGAGCAGCCACTCCTCCAAACACGGGAGTTCATAAATCACAGCTGACAGGGTGGGGGCTCTCTGCTGTGCACACCTTTTGTTTCAGGGACAGATGGCCACCAGAATATGCATGCAGGCGGACTCTGTGTGATTAGGGAACTGCATGTGCACGGTAGAGTGGTTATTAAGCCAGAGAGCTGAAGTAAGCAAAGAAAGATTGTTTCTGCCCCAACGCTCCTTAGACCACGGCAGTTTCCTAAACTTCAGCTATTAGAATACCAATTGTGCTATTATTTATTAAAGTCATCCTTTTATTCAGATTCACTTTTTAATCCAAGTAAATATATTTTTAAAAGATATTTTAGACTTTCCATCTGTTATGTGAGGAGCTTGGAAGTTTTCACTCTGCCCCAACAAGTAAAGAGCTGAACCAACTTAACAAATAAACAACTCTTCTGAGATCCATAAGAGAAGCATGACCACAGGGCAAACTGCTGCCCTCAAAATTGGAGAGACAGAGAGTTGGATACAGAGAATCAAAACTCACCAGAGCAGAAACTCATGAGCTGCAACCTCCACAGGAACGAGTGCTTGGATAGGAAAACCTGAACTACAGCTGACAAATTGCTAGAAGCTCATTGTGGACAAGTATGAAAGTTAAAACTCCGGGGGGACCCAGTCATAGGAGGACCCCCACACTTTTGTGAGTTTTACCTCCAGCAACTCCACAAGGTTCTCACGGTGAATGTTGGAGAAAAATCTCCTATATTTCCAACAATGGGAAGGGGAAAAGGAACCATTTTGAAATATGCCAGAACATTGTATTCTTAACAAGGCCTGCCCTCAGAGAAGCTATTTTACTAGACCCTAAACTTTTGGAGTTTTATCAGAGTCTAACTGACCTAGGGAAGGAAAATACCCAACCCCAGCCCAGTCTAACTATTCTGTCTCCACTAAGGGTAGGGTAAACGGAGACTGAGAAGCACTTGCAAAGTCTGCAGTCCAGGGGTATATGCCCACCAAAAGACCTTGACCTAATTGTAGGACTTTAGAACACTGCCTGTCCCCAACACCTTACCATCATGTTACCTAAGGCCTATTTACCAAAATTCCTTTTACCCAGTACATTGTCTCTGGCTATCAAGAAAAAATTATAAGGCATACTGAAAGGCAAAAAACACAGTTTGCAGAGACAGAGCAAGCTCAGAACCAGACTCAGATATGGCAGGGATATTGGAATTAACAGACTGGGAATTTAAAACAACTATGATGAATACACTAAAGGCTGTAATGGATAAAGTAGACAGCATCCAAGAACAGATGGGTAATGTAGGTAGAGAGATGGAGATTCTAAGAAAGAATGAAAAAGTAATGCTAGAGATAAAAAAACACTGTAACAGAAATGAAGAATGCCTTTGAGGGGCTCATTAGAAGACTGGACATGGTGGAGGAAAGAATCTCTGAGCTAGAGGATATCCCAAATAGAAACTTCCAAAACTGGAAGTCAAAGAAAAAGAGAAAAGACTGAAAAAATAGAACAGAATATCCAAGAATGGTGGAACAACTACAAAAGGTATAACATATGCACAATGGGAATACCAGAAGGAGAAGAAAGAGGAAAAGAAACAGAAGAAGTATTCAAAATAATACTTACTGAGAATTTTCCCCAAACAACAGATCAGGAAGCTCAGAAAACACCAACAAGGATAAATTTAAAAGACACACACACAAAAAAACTGGATCTGTGCATAACATACTTAAAATGCAGAAATTAGAAGATAAAGAAAAAAATCTTGAAAGAAACTAGAAAGAAAAAAAAAAACCCACCTTACCTATAAAGGAGCAAATATAAGAACTTCATGTAAATTCTCCTTGGAAACCATGCAAGCAAGAAGAGGGTGGAATGAACTATTTAAAGTGTTAAGAGAAAAAAACTACCAACCTAGAACTCTGAACCCTGCAAAATTATCCTTCAAAAAATTGAAAGAGAAATAAAGACTTTCTCAAAAAAATTAAAGAAATTTATTGTAACAGACCTGCCTCCCAAGAAATGTTGACATAAGTTCTTCAGAGAGAAGTAAACTCAGATCTACATAAAGAAAATGACATAAAATGTAACCATAATGTTTGTACCCTCATAATACCGTGAAATTAAAAAAAAAGAAAATGATAGACGAAATGAGTGGCAAGATGGTAGACTAGAAGCAGCCCGTACATGTGGCTCTCAAGGACAGGATTGAAAGTTGAAGATGGATGCCACCTATAGATGGGCCATCTTGAAAAGAGCATTGTGAATTTTTGGAGAAGAAACGGGACATTCAGAATGAAGGAGAGGGAGACAGGGTGATCCACTCAACAAGATCAGAAGGTGCTTGGGGGGAGGCATCTATGTGTAGGGAAGGACAGGAGGAGAGAACCCTGGGGCTCCATATCCCCCTACCATGGACACTGTGGCCTGAGCTGTGAGGGGTTCCTCACCACCCCACAGACCTCCAGACTGATCAGGGTGCTGCTTAGAGTCTGTGAAGCATCATTGCACCAGAAAGTGGGCACAGGAAGGACCTAGTGGCTTTTGTTCCTAGGTTGCTGCAACTGACCCCATTCTGAACTCTCGGGTCCAATGCACCAAGTCTACACAGGAAAGCTTTGCTGCAGCCACCTCCACATCACCCCAGCCAGACCGGGGAGGGAGCAGAGAAAGCAAACACTTTCACAGACCTTGTGACTGGAAGCCAAGCACTCTTACCACCAAGGGGGGATTTGAGCTGAATGGCCATGACAGAGTCCACCTGAGAAGCCCTGCAGCAACTGCCTTCATTGAACCTGGGCAGGGGGAAAGCCCCAGGCGCCCAGTAGTCCAGCCCCACAGCCCCACCCCTGCAACTCACACACTGCCTGCAGGCCCTGTGGTTCTGCCGCTGAGGCTTCTGCACTGCCACTGAAACCCATGGCCTTGCCCCTGTGGCTTCTATCCATTTTCTGGCAGGAACTGCCTCTCCATGGCCCAACACTCCACCAGGAACCCACTAGCCTTGAGCCATCATTGGACCTGGACCTGGTTGAAGTGAACCCTCATAGCTCTGACCACTACCACTGCCTAGATAGTCTTCCCCAGCTGCTGCTGTCACAACTGTGGAGAGATCCAGGCAGATCGATCTCCTGCAACACCAGCCTCCATGGAGACATACTCACCAAGCCCCCAATCTGAGCTTCCAACAGAAGCCTGGGGAATGACCCACAACTCTGTGTGAAGATCATCTAGCACCAGCTTAGACTATGACAGTCACAGGAGAAGGGGCTTGTAGTGCCTCTGCTCCTCCCCTGCTGGGTCAGTCTTTCCAGAGTAGGTCATAAAACTATCATCTAGGGACCTCTCCTTCTTCTCACTACGTAGGAGAGTTCCCAGCAAAGGAGAACTGGTGAGCTGCAAACTTACCTTCCCTTGACTGACAGAAGATGTTTCAGATGAGAAGAAGTCAGCAAAAGAACTCTGGAAACATGAAAAGGAAGCTAGTTCAACACCCCAAGGGATTACAATAGATCCACAGCAATGGACACCAACCAGAGGAAATTGTCGTAATGTCAGAGGTGGAATTCAGAATGTGGATGGCAAATAGGGTAAATGGGACTGAAGAGAAAGTTGAAAACCAACACAAAGAAGCAAAAAGGAAAAAAAAATTCAGAACATCAATGAAAAAAAAGAAAAAGTCACTAAAGAGCTAGGCAACATGAGAAAGGATATAACAGAACTTAAAGAAATGAAAAAGTCATTTAGGGCTTTTCAAAATACAACAGAAAGCTTCAACAACAGGCTAGACCAAGTGGAAGAAAGATCTCAGAGCTTGACGACAAGGCTCTCAAACTAACCCAGCCAGTCAAAGATGCAGAAAAAAGAATAAAGAATAATGAACAATCACTCAGAGAAATATAGGACTATGTGAAGCAAACAAATATACAAATTATAGGTATCCCTGAGAGAGAAGAAGAAAAAGCAATAATCATGGAAAACCTATTCAAAGGGCCTACTGAGGAAAACTTCCCTGGTATAGCCAAAAATTTGGATATCCAGATACAAGAAGGTAACTGAACACTAACAAGATTTGTAGCAAATAGGATATCTCCAAGACACATGGTCATCAACCTTGTCAAAGTAAAAATGAAGGAGAAAATTCTACAAGCTGCAAGACAAAAGGAACAACTAGTTTACAAAACCCATCAGGCTAACAGACTTCTCAGCAGAGACCTTTCAAGCCAGAAGGGACTGGGGCCCCATTTTAAGTCTTCTTAAAAGAAAAACTGATAGCCAAGAATTTTATATCCTGCAAAAGTAGGATATAATGATGGAGTAATGATGGAGAAATAAGGACTTCTCCAGATAAGCAAACACTAAGGGAATTTGTCACTAATAGACCTTTCCTACAGGAAATACTCAGAACTGCATTATACATGGAACAGCACATTAGATACCCACCAGTGTGAAAACATCCAAAAGTTAAAACTGATAGCTTTTATAAAATTATAGCACAAAAGGGAAAACAAAATAACAAGTTATCATCCAACATGATGAATGAACAAAACAGTATCCCACATATTGACACTATCATTGAACATGAATGGTCTTGATGCCACACTTAAAAGATACAGACCGGCTGAGTGGATAGAAAAAAAACCAAACAAATATATGCTGTCTCCAGGAAACACATTTAACTCACAAGGACTCACACAGACTCAAGATAAAGGGATGGAAAAAAATATATCATGCAAATGGAAACCAAAAGAAAGCAGGTGTAGCCATTCTCATATCAGATAAAATAGGCTTTAAATCAACAATGGTATAAAATGACAAAGCCATTATATAATGGTGAAGGGAGCAATTCAATGAGAAGACATACCAATCCTAAATATATATGAACCTGACACAGGAGCTCCCAGATTCATAAAGCAAATTCACCTGGATCTAAGTAAGGAAATAAACAGTAGCATCATAATTGTGGGGAACATCAACACCCCACTGACAGAGCTGGACAGATCATCCAAGCAGAAAATCAATAAAGAAACACTGGATTTAAATGGGATTCTAAAACCTAACAGACATTTATAGAACATTCTACCCAAAAACTACTGAATATACATTCTTCTCAGCGCATGGGGCTTTTTCCAAGATTAATGATATTTTAGGACACAAAACACATCTCAGTCAATTAAAAAAAATCAAAATCATACCATGTACCTTCTCACACCACAGTGGAATAAAACTAAAAATCAATTCCAAGAGAAACACTCAAATATAAACAAAGTCATGGAAATTAAACAACTATTGCTGAATGATCCTTAGATCAATGAAGAAATTAAGACAGAAATAAAAAGATTCCTTGAACTGAATGACAAAGTGGACACAAGCTATCAAAATTTATGGGATACAAATAAAGCAGTCCTAAGGGTTAAAGTTCATAGCCTTAAATGCCTACATGAAAAAGAAAGAAAGATCACAAATTAACAACTTAATGACACATTTCAAGAAACTAGAACAAGAAGAGCAAACCAAACTGAAAGCCAGCAGAAGAAAAGAAATAACAAAGCTCAGAGCAGAACTAAGTGAAATGGAAAAAACATACAAAGGGTCAATGAAACAAAAAGCTGGTTCTCTGAAAAGATAAACAAAATCGATAGAATACTAGCCAGATTAACCAAAAATAGAAAAGACTAAAATAACCTCATTCCAAAAACAAAAAGGAGACATTGCAACTGATAACACAGAAATACAAAATATCATCCGTGAATACTACAAAAACCTCTACACACACACACACACACACACACACACACACACACAAAACCCTGGAAAACCTAGAGAAAATGGATAAATTCTTAGAAACACATAACATCCCAAACCTGAATCAGGAAGAAATAGAAACCCTGAATAGGCCAATAACAAGCAGTGAGACTGAAGCTGTAATGAAAAATCTCCCAACAAAATAAAGCCCTAGACCAGATAGATTCACAGCCAAATTCTACCGGACCTACAAAGAAAAACTGGTACCTATCCTACAGAAACTATTCCATAAGATTGAAAAGGAGGCTTCATTCTATGAAGCCAGTATCACCTTGATACCAAAGTCAGGAAAGGACACAACAAAAAAAGAAAACTACACACCAACATTTTGTATTTATAAACATAAATACAAAAATCCTCAAGAAAATACAAGCAAACTGAATTCAACAGCACATCCAAAAGATAATCTACCATGATCAAGTGGGTTTCATTCCAGGGATGTAAGGATGGTTTGACATATGCAGATCAATAAATAGGATTCACCACATGACCAGAAACAAAAACAAAGACCACAAGATCATCTCAATAGATGCAGAAAAAGCACTTAATAAAATCTAGCACCTTTTCATGATAAAAACCCTCAATAAACTAGGCATAGAAGGAACTTACCTTAAAATTATAAAGGCGATACATGATAAACCCACAGCCAACATCATACTAAATGGGGAAAAGTTGAAAGCATCCCCCCTGAGAACCGGAACAAGACAGCATGCCCACTGTCAGCACTTCTTTTCAACATAGCATTGGAGGTCCTACTTGGAGCAATCAGGAAAAAGAAAGAAATAAAGGGCATCCAAATTGGGAAAGAGAAGGTCAAACTATCCATGTTTGCTGACAATATGATCTTGTATCTAGAAAGCCCTAAAGATTTCACCAAAAGACTCCTAAAATTGATAAATAAATTCAGCAAAGTCTCAGGTTACAAAATCAGTGTACACAATTCAGTAGCATTTCTATATACTAATAACGGTCAAGCTGAGAGTCAAATCAGGGACTCAATACCATTCACAATAGCTACAAAGAAAATAAAATACCTAGGAGTATACTTAACCAAGGAGGTTAAACACCTCTACAAAGAGAACTACTAAACACTGATGAAAGAAATTGTGGATGATACAAACAAATGGAGAAACATACCATGCTCATGGATGGGTAGAATCAACATCATTAAAATGTCCATACTGCCCAAGGTGATTTACAGATTCAATGAAATCTCCATCAAAATACCAGTGTCATATTTCACAGATCCAGAAAAAATAATCCTAAGCTAAATTTGGAACCAAAAAAAGAGCCCGAAAAGCCAAAGCAATCTTAAGGAAAAAGAACAAATCTGGAGGCATCACATTACCTGATTTCAAATTATACTACAAGGCTATAGTAAACAAAACAGCATGGTACTGGTATAAAAATGAAGACATAGATCAATGGAACAGAATACAAAACACACACAAAAAAAACATCTGCCTACAGCCAACTGATCTTCAACAAAGCAAACAACAAGATACACTGAAGAAAGGAAGCTCTATTCCATAAATGGTGCTGGGAAAATTAGACAGCCACATGCAGAAGAATGAAACAGGATCACTGTTTCTCACCACATACAAAAATTAATTCAAGATGGATTAAAGACTTAAATGTAAGGCATGAAACCATAAAAATTCCAGAAGAAAATGTAGGAAAAATTCTTTTAGGCATTATCCTAGGCAAAGGATTTGTGACTCAGACCCCAAAGGCAAATACAGCAACAACAAAAATAAATGAATAAGTGAAGTATTCATAATTAAATTAAAAGTCTTCTGTACAGCAAAGGAAATAATCAACAGAGTGAATAGACAACCTACAGAATAGGAGAAAATATTCACAAACTATTCATCTAACAAAAAAACTAATATCCAGAATCCACAAGAACTCAAGCAAATCAGCAAAGAAAAAAAAGCCCAGCTCCATCGAAAAGTGGGCAAAAGACATGAACAGAAGTTTTTTGAAAGATAATAGACAAATGGTCAAAAATGTAAAAAATGCTCAATAACACTAATCATCAGGAAAATGCAAATTAAAACTACAATGAAATACCACTGTACCCCTATCGGAATGCCATTACAAAAAGTAAAAAAAAAAAAAAATAGATGTCAGCATGAATGCAGAGAAAAGGTAATGCTTATAGACTGTCAGTGGGACTGCAAATTAGTACAACTCTATGGAAAACAGTATAGAGGTTCCTCAAAGAAATAATTTGATGTATATATTTTATACACACACACACCATGGAGTACAACTCAGCCATAGAAAAGAAATGAAATAATGTCATTTGCAGCAACATGGAAAGAACTGGAGACCATTATCCTAAGTAAGTGTTTTAGGAATGGAAAACCACACCCCATATGTTCTCACTAATAAGCGGGAGCTGATAGATGAGTACACATGGGCACAAAGTGATATAAGGGACATAAGAATCCATGAATGGAGGAGGGCAGGAGGGTGAGTATTAGATAAAAACTCACTTATTGGGTAAAATGAGCACTATTCTGGTGATGGGCACACCAAAAGCCCTGACTTAAGCATTATATAAGATATCCATGTAGCTAAAACACTGTACCCCCTTAATTAATATTTTGAAATAAAAAATAATAATCATCATTTTAAACATCAATAGTCTAAAAGTACCAGTTGAAATAGACTGTCAAAGTAGACCAAAAAACAAGACCCAACTATTTTGTCTGTAAGAAACCCATATTAAATACAAAGATTCGTAGATTAAAAATAAAGTGATGGAGAAAGATATATCATACTAACACTAATCAAAAGAAAGTGGGAGTGGCTATAACAATTTCAGAGACGACTTCAGAGCAAAAAGAGTTATGAAAGATAAAGAGAGGCACCACATAATGACTAAGGGGTCAGTTCTCTAAGAGGACGTAATAATCCTGAATGTGTATGTGCATAACAGAGATCAAAATCTGTGAAGCAATAACTGATAGGAATGCAAAGAATAATAGATAAAATCCATTATATTTGGAAACTTCCACATCTTTCTATCAGAAATGGATATATCCAGCAGGCAGAAAATCAGTAAGGACTGATTTAGTTGAAGTCAACAATCGACTAGTTGAAATTGATAGACTGCTTTATCCAACAACCACAGAATATATTCTTCTCAAGTTCACATGGAAAATTCACCAAGATACACCACATTCTGAACCATAAAAGACACTCTGATACATTTGAAAGAATAGAAATCATACAATATCTGCTATCAGACCACAATGTAGTTAAACTAGAAATCAACGGAAAGATAGCTAGAAAATCTGAACTTGGATATTAAACAACACACTTCTGAATAACACATTTGTCAAGGAAGAAATCTCAAGAGAAATTTTAAAATATTTTGAACTAAATAAAAATACAGCTCATTAAAATTTGTGGAATGCAGCAAAAGCAGTGCTTAGAAGTAAGTTTACAGCATTAAATGTACATGTTAGAAAAGAAGAAAGATCTAAAATCAATAATCCAAGCTTCCACCTTAGGAAATTAGAAAAAAAAAATCAAATTAAGTCCAAAGTAAACAGAAGAAAAGAAATAATAAAAATTAGAGCAGAAATCAATGAAATTGCAAAGAGGAACTCCATAGAGAAAATCAACAAAACCAAAAGCTGGTTCTCTGATAAGATTATTACAGTCCATAGGCCTCTAGAAAGGCTAACTGAGAACAAAAAAATAGAGAAGACACAAATAACTAATATCAGAAATGAAAGAGGAGACATCACTACAGATTCCATGGCCATTAAAAGGAAAATAAAGAAATATTATGAACAACTCTATGCCCACAAATTTGTTAGATGAACCAGACCTTGAAAGATATAATTTTCAAAACTCCTACAAGAAGACATAGACAACCTGAATAGGCCTATATCTACTAAGGGAATTAAATCGATTATTAATAACCTTCCAACACAGAAAGCACCAGGCCCAGATGATTTCACTGGTGAATTCTACCAAACATTTAAGGAAGAAATTATACAGTTCTCTACAATCTCTTGTCAAAATGTTGAAGCAACCAAGATGCCCCTCAATAGTGAATGATAAATAAACTGTGGTACAGTCAGACAATGGATTATTATTCAATTCTAAAAAGAAATGAGCTACCAAGTTATGAAAAGACATGGGGAAAACTTAAATACATATTACTAAGTAAAAGAAGCTAATTTTAAAAGTCTACATGCTGTATGATTCCAACTATATGACATTCTGGAAAAGTAAAAACTATAAACATA
>RJWJ010024403.1:0-24863 GCA_004363605.1 Indri indri | reverse complement strand
GTTCCTCCTTCCCGTCGGCACCCACATCTAACCTGTCACAGGGTCCTAGGGTTTCTCTCTCTCTTCCTGGATTGCCGCAGCCTCACCTTTCTTGTTCTTCCAAAGTCCACTCTTGGGCCCTTCCAGCTACTCTTCAGACAGCAGCCAGACGTGTCTTTAAAACACAGATTAGAACATGGTGATTTGCTACTTAAATCCTGTGGCGACTCCCAAACCCTGCGACGTGACTTACAGGCTTGGTGTCGGGCTCTTCCCAGCACCCAGCCTCACTGTCTGCATTCTCAGCCCCTCACGCAGCCCTGCCTGGGGGTCTTCTCCACCATCTCGTGGCTCTGGTACTTTCTTTAGGTTTTCCACGTGAGGGAAAGCTTTCCCGATGATGTTGAGAATGTGTCCTTCTTCCTAAGCTAAACTCCATCTCTTCGTTCTACTTTTTCCTAACATTATTACTATTTGAGATCATTTATTTATGGGTCGGTTACTTGCTTGTGGTGGGACTCCTTGATCCCAGAGGGCTTCTCCTCATTCTCTGATGAATCGTGCAACAGAGTTAGTTGCGGAGCTGGTGGTTAATAGACATCTGGAGAATGGACATTGAATCAATGCATGAGAGAAAAATTCACCTTCCATTCACGGATCTCACACGTTAACAGGAAAATGTTATGAAGTCTTAAATGACCTTGTTTGTGTCATTTGAGAGGACATGAAGCCTGCTGACCTACTTGTGATTGGTGAGATGGGAGAAGAGATCGGGGTCTAGAGTGAGAGGTGCTTTTTGGAAAGGGACAGATGTTAGGGGGTCAGATCCATTTTCTGGTGTTGGGGAAAAGTCTGGGCTGCAGCCAACAGGGGGTCCAGGAGAGCCAATCCATAGCCGGCAGGGGCCCAGCCAGGGGTGCAGAGGCAGAGGCCTGGCAGGGAGGGCCCCAGCTGGGAGCAGACACGGTTGCTAGGCAACACTCTCAGGTGTTCAGGTTCTACAGTCCCGCCATTGCGCATGGAGCCTGGTACCCATCTAGGCTGGCTAAAGAACAGAGGTTGAGATCCAGAATTTCAACCTAGAAATGTGGTTCTCTAACTTATTTAGTTAAGGATTGGTTAGTAATTACAATTATAGGATCCAATGGCTCCCTTCAAATTTATGCATTACCTGCCTCACGGGGGCACACGTTTCACCTGTATCTGATTTCACCATTTCATCCCCACTGACCTGAGAGATTTACCACAGCTTCAAAAGGAGCATCATGATTCGTTTTGCCTTAAGGATCTATGCAAAAATATTTTTTTTCTGCAAAATCAATTTTCAATTTCTTCTTTACAAAACAATTTGGAGTGATTGAGAATTTGGTGACGTATTCTTCCCTGAGAGTCAAACAGTGCATTTTCGAAGCTTAACAATAAGAAGCTCTTAAAAACGACCACCATATTTCAACTGTGGAGTGTCTAATAATCCTGGACTGAAGATGTTTTTCATAATATTTTTATCTTTATCTTGAATGACAGTGATAGCATGTCCAAAGAAAGTGCGAAAGTGGCAGAATGTCAGGGGGAAGTCTTTTTTTGTCAGTGGAAGTGTCTCATGTGCTTGCATTAGACTGTTATGATGTCAATGCAAATGTGAATGCCATTACAATGTCAGTGTGAGATTTCTCCCCTTGCTTTTGTCAGTTTCAATTAGATGCTTGATGTTACCATAATGCAGTTTCTTCCCCTCCCCCACATTTAATGTACTTAAATTCTGAAAGTTACCACTTTTAAGAACCGCGCTCTATTTCCTAATGGCACTGCACAATGAACCCGTATTAAAAAGTAATACATTTTCCATATAGAAAGGAATATAAAGTAAGTTCCATAAAAGTACAACACACTTAGATTTTAAAGTATATAACATTAAATATATTAAAAGCACATTGTGTCATACTATATATATTAAAAACCATGAAAAAAGCCGGCTTTGCAATTTATTTTAAGTACATGAGAACTGCATTTAATAAAATGTTTAAAATATAATTTATTACTCTAACAATTTATTAATAATGATAACTAAATGCAATTGAAGAGGTTATTCATGAAAAAATGGTTTGTCAAAAGAAAAGACTTTTCCACTCTAAAGATAAGGGCAACAGTCAGGAAGGCATACATTTTGCCCTCCTTGGTCATTTAACAATTCTAAAAGAAGAAGGCACATTAAAAACCTTTCCCATAACTGTTATTCTCTAAAAAATTGACACAGGTAGAATCCCATGCTGTGCACAAGCTGATCATTTATTGTATTGGGTTCCCCTTTGCCTACAAAGAGCAGCACAGATAATGTCACGCGTCTTTACTGTGAGCAGTTCCTCCTGATTTAAATGATAGTCAGTTTGTGTTGAAGCCAAGGTATAAATATTTTACATATTGCATAACATAAACATCATTACACTTCCTCCTCTGGGAGAGTTGGTACGTGCAGAATATTTGTCAGTGCCTGAAGCTCAAAGCCATGGTAAGATGTCAGATCTGGAATCTGTCACTTTGAGCTTTGCATCTCGTGTATTTATTTCGCTCAGGCTGGTCTATATAAAGTGCCATAAAATGTGCCTGCCTTACCCCAAAGACGATTTGTGCCAGATGAATAACAGATCTTCACTCCAAAGGCAGACAGATGCTGTAGGCATTAGAAGGGACTCAGAGAGAAGTAAAGTATATATTGACAAACAGTTAATATCCCCGGACTCTTCCAAGAAACTTATGTTTAAAGCTGAGAGAAAGCTCGTGATAGGTGTCCCCCCACCCCAATAAATTGTAACCCACTAGAGCATTCTAGAAGAGAATAAAGGTTATCATGGCAACTACAGATTAAGTTATTTTCTGTTTACTGCCTTCGTCTGTGGAGTGGGGCTCTTTGTAGCAGCCTGCCCATCCCCGAACAGGTTTTCCAGCATTCAGTGGTCAAACTTGAATGATTGCTCACACCTTAGCAGACGTGCGAATGACACATAGACATGACATTTTAGCAATTTTACGTTGTTATTCTCCCACACAGCTCTCAACAATTCCAGGTGTTGAGAGTAGACTGGGAAGGCTTGGAGGAAAGTGTAAGGATTGATAAGTGAATTAGAATACTTAGGGCTGCCTGGTTAGCAATCTGTTTTGTTTAGATTGGAATAGGTTTTGTCTTCCAAATATTATAGGCACACAGCAATTACTAGCAGTTAAGAGGAATCAGGTTTTACTCCCCTATTTTTTTTTAAGAAAGGATAAGCAACTGCCTGGTCTTCACAATTGATCATTAATATTTTAAAACTGTTAACTCTGGGGCCTCAAACTTCAAAAGGTGGAAGTTTGCTTCCATAGGTGCTTATAAGAGCATCTTGGTCATCTCAACTCATCTGTTCTTGGAGGTAGAAGAAGGTGCCCAGTTGGGAACTTTGCATCTTAATAATGGATGTGCGCTGCAGACCTGGTTAGTTTTAGGGTCAGAGACACAGCTTAGCATAAAAAGAAAATACAAGAAGTAAAACACAGCAAAGTTTTCATATATGGGGTTTTGTTCTTCAGATGTCTATCAACTAATGAATAGATAAGTGGAATGTGATACATCCATACAATGGAATATTATTTGGCAATGAAAAGGAATGAAGTACTGATACATGCTAGAAGATGGATGAACTCTGAAAACACTGAACAAGAAGCCAGTTACAAAACCCACATATTGTATGATTCCATTTATATGAAATGTCCAGAACAGGCAAATCTATAGAAAGAGAAAGTAGATAGTGACTCCCTAGGGCTGGGGGCAGGGGTGGGCTGGGGTTGGGGCTAGGAGGACCATGCTTAGGGGCACAGTGTGATGAAAATGTTCTAAAATTGTGGTGTTGGGTGCACAAGTATGTGAATACACTAAAATCCACTGAATTGCATGTTTGAAATGAATTGTGTCGTCTGTGGATCGTATCTCAATAATTTTTTTTTATTTTAAAGAAACAAACTAAGTTCAGGCAATACACCTATAGCAGTTAGGAACAACACAACTCAAACTGGCTCATGTAGAAGGAGTTTTTTGGTCGATTCGATTGAAAGGATAACAGATGGGGTTCGATCCAGGTACACCTGGATTCAGAATCCAAACGGTACCAAGATCCTTTCATTCTCTTCCAGCTTTGCCCTCCCGGAGTGGCTGCGCTGGGTCCCTGGAAGTTCTATGCTCTGTGCGGCAGCTCCGCAACTAACCTCCTTTCAGCTTCAGACCTACCAGGGAAAAGCCAAAGCCACTTTCCAAAGAGGCCCGGCGAATACCACAGGAGTGAGAGTCGGAAGGAAAGGATTGCAGAAGGAAGTCAGGTGGCAGTGGGCGACAAGGGCTTGGGAAAAATAAAAGATTGATAGATCAAAGATGGATGGATGGATGGGTCCATGGAGGGGTATCACAGAGAATCTTTGTAAAGAAATTCCAACTAATCAGCTGTTTATTCTCAGGCCAAAAAACAGAATTTTAATTATTGTACATTTTTAATACACATTCACATCCTATAAATTTCCTCTTATTACACTCATTTTCCAAACTGTTTTTGCTTATCCTTCTAGATTGTAAAAGAGATGCATACTATTATAAATGATTTAAATAAGAACTAGTCTGGAAAACAGAACAATCGAGGGCAGAAGAAATTTCTACAAACCACAGAAAATTCTCTTCTTTCTATGGGATGCCTTTATGAGAACATAAACTCAATAAAGCGAGATGGCACTTCTAAGATAAAACAACAAAATCCAATGAAAAAGGAATATTACAAAACTAAAGAAATAAAGCGAGGAACAGAAATGATCTCACTACGGAACTAATAAATAGAAGCCCATATCCACTGTTTTCATGCTCTGGGGTTTTAAAATATCACAGGAAGTAGCAGTTATTTGAAAGGTAAAAAGGAGAAAAATGTAACGCCGTTTGTTTTTGTGCCTGTTGGAAAATGATACTTTGATGATACTTCTGTACCTCCCATTTTGTCTATTCACGATTTCTGTTTCTTCTCGAGTCGAAGCTGGTGATCAGGAAGCAGTTATTTCTTCAAGATTTTCAACTTTATTTATTGAGAAGTTAATATAATATTTTCTTAGATGAATTTTCCTTTACTTCTATAATTGTATCACCTTTTCCGTTTGCAATGTTCACTATGTATCCTTCTCTGCTGTTTCATTCCTTTTCCTTTCATAACCAGACCCGTGAACGGGTCTAGTTAGGTTCCCTGAAGATGGAGAAGAGACAAAGTCCAAAACGTGGCTTAAGCTGAAGAAAACAGATTTAATATGTTGACCCAGGGACCCTCAAGTTTCCCAGGGAAGTGGCCTCAGGGGCCCAAGGATGGACCAACACCAGCTCCCTCCTGGGTGCCCAATTCCCGTCCCGTCGTTCCCTCTTCCTTCTCCCTCCCCCCACCGTGTCCCTTCCTGCCTTCCTCCCTGCCCTCCCTTCCTCTCTCTCTCTTCCCCCTCCCTTCCTCTCTCCATCCAGCAGCTTCTTTTGTAATTTGAACAGTTTTTCCTCCAGTGGTCCACGGCTTGCCCAGTGGACAGGAAGGACGCGAATGGGCTCATTCCTCTCCAGACTTCAGCAATCGCAGAGCAAGCTCAGGGCTCTGCTCTCCCGGAGCAGGATCCCCACGGCCCTAACACGCACGCTCTGTCCACGCCGGGGTAATGATTGTGTTTGTGAAGCTGGCCCCAGTGATGAGACAGACCACATAGCTCCTCATTCTCCCACTGTGGCCAGGTGGCCAGGTGCTTTGACTGACAGCCTCATCACGCCCCGACGAAGGAGAAAAAGGGGTTCTCTTATGAGAAAATGGGAGAAGAGCTCTTGCACACAGAACAGCAGATGATCACAACAGAGAAACAATTGTAAACAGAATTTCACAGGCAACCAACAGACTATGAATAGACGAGAGGCAGTTGACTAAACCACTGACCTAAGCATCAATTTGCATGAAAGAACCTGAAAACAACACGCAGACTCAGCTGTGACTCAGCTGGTGGAACCGCCTCCGCTCACAACCTGGGGTAACAGGGATTTCGTCGCAGTCGTGCCGGGACTGCAGCACCTGTGTGCATCGTGTTCATCCTCATCTATTCCACGCTCTGCTCCTAGTGACGTGCTAATCACGGAGAATTCCCTGTCTGTCTGAAATTGCTCCGAGTTTGTAACTGTAAACTCTAACATCTTCGACAATTTACATGGTAATCGTTTCTGTTTCTACTTGTTTCTGTGCAGATATCCAGATCTGAATAAAATCGGGAAGTGGATGTTCCTCCAATACTGAAAATATGTCAGTTAGGACCCGGTGAATGTCTAGCCATGCCTTCTTCTCTGTCTGACCTTGAAAAGGAGTCACCAAACTCTCCGGATCTTGAACTAGAATACATTTCTCATTATGAAGAAATACTTGGTTACTTCCTGATTGTTTTACAATTCTCCACAGGGGTAAAAAACCTATTTTGGGGCCACTTAAATATGTGTTGCTTATGCTCAAAAGATTTAAGAACTTCTGCATTTTGGGTGAATGGACAGGAAAATGTGCTAACCTCATTGTGGACAATTATTTAACTCCAGTACTTTGGGGAAGGGTCTGTTCCAGTGGGTCAGATCCTAATTTGGAAGTCAGGAAGTAGGAAATCTCATCCCAGGCTTCCTGTGGTCAGCACCATAAACATTCATTTCCAAGCAATGGGGATTTATAAGGACGCTTTCCTCGTAGCCACTCATTGATCTGAATGGACTGGTTTCAACTTAGATTTTGAAAAATAACCTCATCGGCCCCCTTAATAATAAAATAAATTGTATAATTGGGTGTGTTTTATCCTCCCTACGTACGATGGCTCCTTACACAGAACACTCTTCAGATGAACATGAGATTCACAATTTTATAGAAAATATTCTTAGAATTCACCTATTTTTGTGATTTGGAAAATTAAGAATTCCTTATTTTTTGAATCCTTTATTTTTTAATTATTGTTTTCTTTTTATGATTTAAAAAGATTTTCCAATATGCCTTATCCATAAGCTTTATGTGACATCGTAAGTTTTTAAAGTGATAGTCAGATGCCCTACGTCCCCGACAGCAAGAGTTTGTCATATGGGTCCCGGGGTCTACCTGGGACCCCCGCAAGGGCTTTGGTTCATGGAATGAATTCAGTGGAGTGCTTGGCCCGGGGTGGGGAAAAAATACATCTTAATTCTGCACTAGCCTCTAACTAAAACAGTATTTTTTCCAGTGATGAATGCAGGCCGCAGCTGTAGCCGTGTAGCAGCGCTGTGACGTTGTCAATGATAGAAATCACAGATATTTTCATACCATTTTACTGGTGTTGCAGATAACTTGAAATATCATTTAAGCTCATCGCTACTTTGAAATTTTGGTATGGGTATTTGAACTGCAACTCGTTATATTGATTTAAAACACTAATAAAGAAAAACATATATTATGATCTCACAAATCCTTTTTAATCTTGTGATACCTGAATTTCGATATAACTGGTTTCCTTGATAACCCTGTGCCACCCCTTGCATTTTGTATAAACATCATTAGGAAAAGAGGTCCCCAGGGGCCAACTGTGCTGTGGTCCTGGGCCCTGACCCACAGGATTTCACGATCCGCACAGGCTGCCTTCCATCTTCTCCCTGCGCCTTCCTCCTGCCTCTCGGTTTCTTCTATGTCTCCCGGCGCAGGGGGTCATTGCCTTCACGCTGTTGCCCCACAAGGCTTTGCCTCTCCCAATGTGCCTCCTGTTTTTATTTAACTTTTCCTCTAAGTCTTTTTCAAGGCCCAAAGGACCCCCTTACTTCCTCAGAGCTGATTATTCTAGATGTTCAGAGGAAAGAAATTGATTAAATGTTTGCTAAAATGTAAATGAGAACCTCTACTTTGCTACCAGGATGTTTGCATTAAGTAAAACCCTCTCTGATCAGTGGACTCACGCTGCGAGCGCACTAGAGGAAGGGCAGAGTGGCGGGGTGCAATAAGCCTTCCCACCGTACCTTACCTGTTGCCGTGGGGGTGACCCATACAGCGATGCGTCTTCACTGCTGTCCTCCCTGCTAGTGGTGGGCGCCCCGTAGGGCATGATGCCTGGCGACAGCTGGTGTGGACACGCCAGGCACTGAGTGTACCTATGAATTGGGCTGTGGACCATTGGCAGGGTCAGATAAACTTGCCTTTCCCAAGAGTGAGCTCAAATCCTCATGCACAGAGGGGATGGTTTATTTATAAGAAAATTTCAAAATACTTGTATTAGTTTTCCACTGCTGCCATCAAAATTCACTACAAACTTAGCGGCTCCAAGCAAGGCCTGTTATCTCACTGTGCTGCGGGTCAGGCGCTGTCCAGCCTGGGCTCTTCACGGACAGCCGTCAGGGAGAGTCCACTTCCAAGCTAACTCAGTTTGCTGCTCACAGCTGTGGAGCTGAGATAGCCCTGTCCTTGTGGCTGTCCTCCGCCCCTCGAGGCCACCTCCATTTACCACCTGGCCTCTCCTTCCAACCAGCACCAGCCTGGCAGTTCCCTCTCAACCTTTCAATCTGACTTTTCCCTCTGTCCTGTCTCCTCTGCCTCCAGCCAGAGAAAGGTCTTTGCTTTTAGGGTCTCGTGATTAGATTGAGCCACATTGAATAATCCAACACGATCTCCCTATTTCAAGGTCCACGACCTAAATCACATCTGCAAAGTCCCTTTTGCCACATAAAGTGACATAGCCACAGGTTCCAGGCATTGGGGCGTGGATGTCTTTGGGGGGGTCATCTGCCTACTCCAGGGTGCTTGAAGCAATACTATTAATGTCTCCCAACTGACATCTTCATTTCTTATTTTAGGGAAGAATTTTCATATTAATGAAAAGGCTTGATGAACTCCTATGTAAGTAAATTAGCTTATTCATGGAAATCCTAGGAAGAGATGAACAGAACACCTGTGTTGGTAACACCAGTGGCTGGATGTGTTGGGGGGATTAGATACACTTCTTTGATCCCCAGGGACCTTATTACCCTTACAAATGTTCTCAGTAAATTCAAGTTGTTTCCTTCTGTCTCCTGCATCTGAATGGGCACCAGATGGGAATTTGCTCCCGACAGTGACGCACCTGTGTTCTGGGTCTCTCCAGCAGTCCCACTACAACCTGTCCAGGATAGTCACCACCAGTGCCTCTGACTTTCCACTTACTCTGTTCCTTTAAGCCTGGACACTCAGCCAGCAATGCTTGTGGGCAGATGTGGCTGGACATTGGCATTGTGTGGCCAGGAAGCGAGCTTCCGGGTGATCATTCCTGCTGTTCACTGTGTCCCACCACCGTGTAGTTGGCATGTTACCCAGCAAATTGATGACTGGCCATTTCAGGTTTGTCGACAGGGACTAGAGTTTCTGATGGTTGTGCCAGTTGCTTGTTTATGCTAACACTATGCACAATAGGGTGTTTACCTCAATCTTCCTTCTTGCTCCAAGTGATGACTTTCGTTGCTCTCTAGTGGAGTGTAAGAAGGTTATCTCCAGAATCCAGTACTCTGAATGCCTCAGTACATTCTTCTGAGATGTGCATTCAGAAGTTGGTAATTAAGGTTTCTGGGGATATCATAAATAGCAGGTGTTGGGCCACACCTGCAAAGAATGTTTGATATGTTCTTAAATATACATATTTATATGAGCACCAGCTAAGGAAGAAATGGAGACTGATAGTCTTCTAAATGCCAAGTGTTTTACTCAATCTTCATATGAAAATGTTCTTATAACAGTGTACTAAAATATACTTTTCCAGGGGAAAAATTTTCTACTGGAAAATAAAATAAAAATTGTTAGACAATATTTAAACATCAGAGAACATGACTGAAAGTTACCCATTGAGTCTAGTGAGTGTGTCATGATGACTTTTGGTTGTTTTGATAGAATTAACTGGCCGTAAGCCAACACCATAAAAAGAAACAAACAGAAGACTTTGAAATCTTTTGCAGTTAATTTGTTCTACCACGTAAGTAAAAATAGTGGAACCAGCTATATATATATATGGGTACATATTCTCTTCTAGAATTTTCTATTTGTGGGTTCAGAACATATCAATTTCATAATAATTGCGGAAAGCCTTTTCGACAGGCAACCTGACAACAAATATCTATTGGCTTCTTACTTTGGAAAGTTAGAAATAAATGTAAAAAAACATTATTTCAGGGGAGAATCAGACCAGTTAAAGCCTTTGCAGCTATTCACAATGGAATTAAGAATTAAAGGAAGTTTTTCCAGAGCATAAGAAGGGAATAGAAAATTAGAGAACTAGATATTGAATGAGCTGAACTTCCCAAGTGGTCTTTAACCCTGGCCTTCACACCAAACTCCCCTCAAAAGAATGATCCAGTAAATGTGGAAATTGCAGCCACACATGAGGAAAACTCTCTCAACCACATAGGAAAGAAATGTACAAAAGAATAGTGCAAACTTAAATGAAAATAAATGTAAGGTAAGCTCCATACTGCTGAACGAAAAATATATTCTTACACCAACCTTATCTGTCATAATAACACTTGCAGTGTAGTTAGAGGTCTTGTGAATTTACATTATAACTCCCTTTTTACAGAGTTTATAACTTGGCCATAAACTTGCTGTGCACCAAAATGTGGCAAATAAATTTTACAGCAGGTGTGCGTGTGCGTGTGTGTGCGCGTGTGTGCATGTGTGTGTGCGCGCGTGTGCGGAGCTGTACGGGATTCAAAGAAGCGGGAGGGGGAAGTGTTCACAATTGGAGGTGAATGAGCCGAACTAACAAAATCAGAAACTCCCCTCCTGCCACATCCCCAAGGCTTCGTCCTACAAGTGGCGCTGCCCGGATGGCGGTGCCCACCTGCAGGGAGTGGGCTGTGCTTGCAGCCGAGGAGGGCTTGGGGGCCTCGTTTGCCGGCTGCTCAGGGAAACTTCCCTGGCCTTGGATCGCTGTGCTCTGCTGCCCCGCTCGCCTTCGTTTCAGCATTTCGCACTCTTGCCGTTCCCTCCCTCTTCTGCCGTGGTCTGGTCAGCCGCCTTCCCAGGTGCTGTCAGCCGCGGGGGTCTGAGCAGTGTGGTAGAAGGAGCAGCCTCCCAAAGACGACCACCCCCAGCCCCAGGACCTGCGAATATGCTTGGATATTCCCATCGCATGGGTATTATTGGAAAGGTAGTAATAGAAAGCTTATCCTGGGTTGTAACCTTTTCTCATGATGCATATTTTCAAAACTTTTGATAAGTCTGATTAATTCTCTCAAAAGCCTCTCTGATCTTTTTATAGAAATCAAATAGGAGAAAACAAAATTAGACATTGTCCTCCTGAAAACCGTGTGCTAAAATGGATGATAGCGGGAAGACGCCCCGACCGTGTTCCCAGACTTAGTCACCCACGCTATTCACAAGTACGGGTTTAGAAAGACTCTTGCTCTTTGCAGAACTCAATCGACCCTCTAAGAACAAGCATTTACTGCCACTAACCACCAAACCAATCTGAAAGAGAAGCTGGAGACGTCTGAGCAGTCACGTGTCCCGAGCCGACATTCGGAGTGGCTGCTGTTTACGTGGGTTTATTTTCACCACCGTTCGCTTTGGGGTGTGTTTCTCAAGCCGTTCCCGGAGGTGGCATCTGCCCTTAAAATATTTTTTATCAAGGCCTGTAATTGAAATTTCCACCCTCTCACACATTCTTACCTACGCCTGCTTGAGGTTTAATCCACCACAAAAAGCATATTCTTTCCGTTCCGTGTGCTGTTTTAATTTCCCTCCATGCCTCGCCCAGGTACAACGAGGGATGATTAGGTGTCAGGATTGTAAAATGTTTTCCCACTGCCTCCTGTGCCTAGGAAAGTTGAGTTTCCTTTTTTTGCCTTTACATTCCTTCTTTGATTTTTACAAACTTACACTACTTCGAGCCTGTTTTCTTAATGATCTGGCCTGATTTCCACTTCTTGTGGCCTTCTGATTTGCATTTCAGATCTCTGGATGGCTCTTACCTAATTAAGAACCATCTAATGGAGCTTAGCGACTTCTACTGTTCAGCAGTCCCGGGGTGGCCAGGTCATCGTCAGGGCCTCGGAGATGCCAATTATTGTCTGAAAAGGAGCTTTATTAGGTCCTGAAAGTAGCATTTGAGGAATGGAGAAAACTTTAGCTCACGTACTTAACCAGGCTGCAAAGAAGAGAATCGTGCCGCAGCTCACCCTCCGACATCTCAGGCTCTCTGCCCGTTGGCTGCCGGCCGGGATTGGGCACTCCCTCTGCCCTCGGATGGGAGGAAGACCACGCGGGACGGGAGGACCACTTGTTGTCACTGTCTCATAACAACCCGCCGCAGGTTCATGTGGAGTTACCATGTCGGGAATAATGAGTCCCTTGGTGCCCAGGAACAAAGTGACGGTAGCTAATGAGGCAGAACAGTGCATGTGATGAAGCAATGACATTTTTTGAAGTCAGCAATCTGAGCTGGAGATCAATAAGTGTTTTCCAGGGTTAATTCACTGGTCACCATCACTGACACGCTATTAGAGCTAGAGATGAGCTCCGGGTCCAGGAGTGGAGCTTACTCCAGATAAGTGTTCAGGACATCAGATGTTTATTTTAATAATCCAGAACATCACAGCATCAGTCCTGACCCACCCTCGTTAGGGAGCTACACCCTTCAATCCGTTAGCTTCGCCCAGCCTACGGCCATCTGAATCCCCTCCCAGCATGGATCCAAGATTTCACCCTCTTTGATTGAGTCTGGAGAGGGAGCCTTCCTCTGCCTGCACTGATGTGCATTTCAGGGTTGAGTGACTTCTGTTTCTATTTGTGTGGGAAATGGTGAGCAGGAGACCCATTTGTGTCTGTAATAGATATTGTATTATATTGTAGGTTGTGCTGTGGATACAGCAGGTAAAATTTAGAATACCTGGACTTTCGTCTTGCCTTTTGCATAGACTCACAGTTTGCATCAAAGTGAGTCTTTTCACCCACCTGTGCCTCAGTTTATCTACCTGTCAAATAAGAATAATAATAATCGCTTCGTAGTCATTGTCAGAGCTCACACAATAATAATATTTATTGAACCCTCATTACTCTCCAGCCCTGGAGACAAATATTTGACTTTCACCCTCAGTTAAATCACATGACAATCCCAGGAGGGAGGTGCACCCCCAGACAATGTGGGAATACACTCGATAGTTTGGATCTTCTGTTTTCTGTGTGATTCCTTTGCAAGTTCTATATTCTTTGCATATTTCCTCATAACACTTCTAGTCTTTGAGTCTATTTGTAGCATCTTGAAAAAAGAATCTTTAAATGCCTTGATCACCAACAATGCTTAAGTGGTCTCAATTATAGTATGTAGGTGACAATGCAATGTTGTAAGAAGGTACACAGCTTAAAAGTGTCTAAATTCAGATCTAAAACTTGCCCTGTGAGCCTGTAGCCTGTGAACTAACAGGAATGGTGCCAGGTTACTTTCGTAAAAGGAAAAATGGGGCCACCACCTGATTTTAAGGATAAGGGAAAATATCTGAAATTATAAATAGAATTTCTAAGCTGCTTGAGAGTGAGATATGTGGGTAAAGATACTAAGGACTGAGGTTAACAACAGATTGATAACCTTGTTTTTTTTAGACTAGTTATTCATTAATTATATCCTGTGAAAATTAAACAATGGTCTGAATTTTAAGGCCCAAGGTAAGAGGGAGGGGAGAAGAACCTAATGTAAACTAAAGTGAATATGCACGAAACCTCCCACAACTTCAAGAATGTGCTTACAAATCAACAACAAAGGGAATTTAAAGTGAGCTCCATCAACACTCGTAACATACTGTCCTAAAAGGTAAATTTAATCTAAAGGGTCTTTAAGTATCAAGACTTTCATCGAAATTTCTTAAGCTAAAAAAAAAACCAAAAAAAAAAAAAAACAAGCAGAGCATGCAGCCTGTTAAGAATTAACCGCTATGTGCGTAAGATCATTTCAAGGAGAAAAGGCCAAGGATGGGAATCACTGATTCGATGGCTCTGGTATTGCTCCGATGTCGGCAAGAACGCCCCACAGCAATTCTTCCGGGACAGACAATTCTGTTGGTTCTAAGCTAGGACATTTCTCACTCGGAGGCTTTCCCCAGAAGTCAACAGTTCAATCGTTTTCATCTTGTTAGAACTGGAATTCATTAGAGAAAAGGGAAGGCCTCTAAGTTTGAATGGGAGACATTGGAGGCACCAATTTAAAGATGAAATAAGGATGAAAACCCAACCAGCAGGACACAGAGCCAGACATCCTTGACAGACAAAGACAGATTGCGCAAACACAAGCCAGATTTCAAATAATAATTACAAATCGACAGTGCAGTAGAGCGTGGGTTAGATGTAACCCATAACTGAACACTTCAGAAATTTATTTTAGGATGATTAGAAAAATAACAAAATTTTTAAAAATAAATAGACAGCAGTACTTTTTTTTAATGACACCAAGTGAAAATAGTTTTATGACTTAGGTTTCTACAAAAGAAGGTGTTTGGAATATAAACAGAGTGGCCAGGGTGCAGGTCGAAGGGATTATTGATTACAGCATTTCAGTAGAAGCGGAAGAATGCGTCACACAGAGTTGAGTATTTGTAGCTATTGGCTCCGCTCCTTGCAGAGGGGAACGTCTCCGCCACGGTTTGGCCTTTCCTGGGCATAAAGGGCAGGACAGGGTAGACCATCTGGTTTCCTCCTGACCTTTAATGTTTCTGTGTAACTCTGTATTAACAAGGCAACAGCCAGTCTAAGGAGATAATGCCATCTGGTGCCACGGAGATACGAAGCAGGATAATCTATTAGATGGATAATAGAGGAAAGGCTGCTGGAATTACACCCAACTGCCTGGGAACTATAAAAATCCGTGTGCGGCAACTGGGTTTGACGCTGAACTAATCGTGACTGGGAAAAACACATCCATGCAATTTGCTAAAACTCTGTTTCTCTAAAAGCAAAACAATCAAAATTTTCCATTGGATCATTTTTATAACAATGAAAAATAAAAATAAGTTCCCGGGGGCTTTCGGGCAGCACAGTCAGTCATTATGCTACGGCCGTACGGTGAAATATGTTAAGCAATCTGAATGCAATTAAGGAATGAGCTGAGCTTCCATGAAACTCTACTGAGTTAACTCGGAATATGCAAATTTTACCGAAAGAAGTCCCAGCAGGGCTTTTCCACTTAGGCTAAAACTTGAGATCATTACAGAGAGGGCTTAAAAACCCTCAGGAAGCATTT
The DNA here is from genome assembly GCA_004363605.1 of Indri indri. Lineage (NCBI taxonomy): Eukaryota > Metazoa > Chordata > Mammalia > Primates > Indriidae > Indri > Indri indri. The sequence continues at coordinate 9,626 of RJWJ010024403.1, read as the reverse complement.
TGGGGCAAGGAAGGGAGACAGAGTTAGCTGAGAAGGAGGTGTTGTTTTCCATCCACAACAAGCTGTCATATCTCGAAGGCGTTCTGTAAACAAGGATGAAGTATTTAGGAAAACAGATTTATTGGAGCATTCCCAAGGATTTGGGAGTTTATCTAAGCTGGTAAACAAACAAAGTCCCTGGTTTTGAGGCAGATAAGAAGGCCCTGCATGGACTTGGTATTCTCCCCTCACACCCTTGGCCTCCTGCCATTCGTGCCTGACAAAGAACTGGCTGGGCAGGTTTTCCAGATCCTTCCAAACGTTCCTAAATTACTGCACTCCCCAAATTACAGTCCTCAGGGGTCTCGTTTCATTTTCTGAGAATTGGTACCAGGCCACCGGGGCTGATGAGACAAGGAGGTGCCCAGGCAACCACTGTGCTGCCTGAGAAGCGCAGAGAGCACAGTGCGGGCTGTGTGGTGCCCAGCGCACCCGGAGACCTGTCTCAAACCAGAGCCCAAGGACGCTTGCCTCAGAGTTGCATAGATTCCATCTGAAAATAATCTCATCATCTCTAGTTACCACCCGTTAATTGGTGGTGTATCCTAATCCCACGTGTTGAGCCAGGGGTCCTGAGGTCCTGGCCGAGGCCCCCTGAGCTGGGCACAGAGCCTGTCTGCAACACCGTCATGAATGCCACTCACTCTTTCCACTGAAAAATGCTTATTGGCACCCGCTGTGTTCCAGTCACCATTCTCAATGCCCAGTCTGTGTCAGTGAAGCGACAACAAACGTGTGGGGGTCTCAGCCCACAGAGCTCCCCTCCTAGCAAGGGAAACAACACAGTAAATGACTATATCATGGATGCTACGGGTTGAATGCGTCCCCTAAAAAGAGATGTGTTGACACCCTAACCCCTCAGTACCTCCTTATCTGGAGATGGGGCCTCTACAGAGGCGACGCAGTGGAAATGGAATCCCCACTGCAGCCCCTCTGCGCTCCGCCTGCTGTCCTTGCAGAAGGGGAGTTTGGGCACAGACACGGACGTGCACAGAGGGACACTGGGAGGGCCCAGGAAGAATGCCACCTGCAAGCCAAGGACGCCAAGGGCTGCCTGTGACCACCGGAAGCTGGGGTGGGGAGGCCCCCTGCTCCTCCCACGCGGCTTCAGAAGGAAGCAATTCTGCCCACACTTTGGTTTCAGACTTGTCGCCTCCAGACATAAATTTCTGTTGTCTAAGCCATTCGGGGTTTGGTACTTTGTCACGGCAGTCCTAGATAACTCGCGCGATGTGGCGGATGTCATGAGTTGAATGGTGTCTCCCAAATTCGTGTGCTGCAGGCCTGCTTTCCCAGTGCCTCCGCACAAGGCCTTCTCTGGAAACAAGGTCGTTGCAGATATAACGACCTAAGTAAAGACGAGGTCATATTGGAGGAGGGTGGGCCCCTAATCTAACATGACGGTGTCCTTGTGAAAGCGGGAAATTTGGACGCACACGGGAGGAGCACATGGTGTGAAGGTGAAGGCAGGCAGCAGCGCGACGCAGCTGCACACCAAGGGTTGCCGAAAGTTGCAGCGACCACCAGACGCTGGGAGGGCCCAGAACAAACGCTCCCTCACGGCCTCGGGAGGAACCAACGATGGCGATGTCTTGATCTCAGATTTCCAGCCTCTACATCTGTGAGATGTCCATTTCTGTCTGTGTTTTTTTGTTATGGCGGAAAATGAACACAGTATATTGGAAGGTAATAAATGGAAGGGGAAAAGAAGCATTGGAAACGGTCACCGGGGATTAGAGACACTGTCGGGGAGGAGGACGTCGTGGGCGGCAGGAAAGATCCCTGCAGGCATCCCTGGAAAGACGGCGCTGAGCAGAGAAGTGGAGGCAGGCAGGAAACCAGGCGGGTGGGTATTTGGGGGAAGGCCGTTCCTGCAGAGGGAACGGCAGGTGGGCAGGGCTGGGCGCATGTCTGGTATGAGTGGGGTCCTGCAGGGAGGGCCGTCGAGGAGGAGATGGCAGGAGATGCCGCTAAGGGCTCATGGCAGAGCCGGGTCCCACACTGGTTTCTACACTGAGTGAACAGGATGCCGATGCAGGGTTTTGAGCAGAAAAGCACGAAATGGTCTTGGTTATGTTTTAAAAGAATGATTGCATGCTGTTGAGAATAGAGTATAGGGGACCAAGGGGAGAGCTAAGAAAACCAGTTAGCAGGCTATTTCAGACCTGGGCAATTGCCTTGAAGGAGGTAACAAGAAGAGGACTTCTGGACCGACTGTGAATGTTTGGCCCAAAGGGTTTCCTGGAAGGTGGGATGGGGTGTATGGGTCTGAGAGAAAGGAAAAAGCCTAGGGTGGCTCCTATGTATCTTCCCTGAGCCCCTGGAGAGATGGAGTTGCCATCCCCTGAGATGAGGGAGACTGCAGGGGAGCAGGCTTTGTGGGGGAAGGTCAGGAGTTCTGTGAGGGGCATGTGGAACCTGAGAAGTCTACTGCACACCCCAGCAGAGATGTTGACTAAGCAACTGCACAGACGAGTCTGGAGTTTGAGAGCAAGGCTCCGGGTTGGAGCCATCCTTACTCGTACTGCATGCACAGTGATAACGCAGGGGATACAGATGGAGAAGAGAAGTCCCTTCCATCATTTCTCAAGTTCAAAGTCAAAAGCATCTGCTCTGAGTCCTGTGAGGGAAAGGCATAGTTCTACTGGCTCGTTTTTTCATGGTGATGTTTCCCACACCTACCATCAGAAGACCATGCCCAGTCGCTCCTCTCTGCACCTCACATGGATTATCACCTACTGGGGCTGTTGGAATTTGGGCTTCACTCCTTATTCTGGGATGCTTTCCACTCGGGGGCGTCATGCAAGCGTTTCCTCAGTGGGCAGCAGTCCACTTCCATCTTTGCAACACCGCGTTCGTTTTCTAGACCAGATAGAATTTGGATGGGGTTCCCAAGAATGAGCCCAGCTATCAGGTGATTCTTCCAATTTCCAGGGACAGCCTGAGAAGGCAGATGAGCTGCCGGGCAGTTTCCAGTCGGACGCACCCATCCCGGTCTCCACAGGCAAGGGGACCGCAGTATTCCCAGACCAGCAAGGACACTTTGCAGCCGGCGCTTCTCCCCCTGCAGCAGAGGCTGTGGTCTTGCGGAGCTGCTCTGGCTGGAGGGGCACCGGGGACAGCCTATCCGGATGCACGGCAATGTGTTTCACTGTCTCCCGAGGGTTGCTGGAATCCTGCAGAACCTGTAAGAAGGCACTTCGCATATTTTGTATTTATGGAGAGCCTTGCTCCCAACAAGCTATGCAGTGCAGGTCTCATTTCATTAATCCTCACAGCAGGGGTGTAGGCGGTTGGTAGGAATTGTCAATTTTACCTAACGTGGAGACAGAGCTGCAGAGAGGTTAAATGACTTGCCTAAGGCTATCTGATGAGACAGGACCAGAGTTAAGATGAGAGCCCTCAAATCGTGACTTCTGGTCTACCATCTTACACCTTCCTGCAGAAATAGCATAATAAAAAGTGCACTAAATTTGAGAGTTTCATTTTCCTTGTGACATTCAGCATGTCACTTAACCTCCCTCTGCCCCAATGTCTGAATCCATAAAATGGGGATAATAATACTTGTCATCTAGCTTGTCACAGAAATATTATGAATATTAATCTCTCAATGATTAAACCCTTTGGAAATAGCTGCCATATAAATTCGAGGTTTAGGTTAAGATCACAGACAACTGCTTATATATTATTCAATGAAATAGAGAAATGCATTGGTTTTATTTTAATGGAGGTAAGATAAATGTAGAAACTACAGCAAGGTTTTTGAAAGTATGCATTTATTTATTATTATTTATTAGCATGGTATTGATTTTCTAATGACTGTATGTAGGTATTGTGTAGCTGGTCAATTTTTTAATGTCCAATCTTTTTCCAAAACCACCTCCCAAACCCTTGGCTTTCTGTAAATGGTTGGACCTTGTTTATTTTTCGGATAAATGCTAGCTTTTCTTGTTTTCTAAAATCACATCTGTAATAAAGAGAAACAAGAGAAGGACGTGGGGAAGGTTTTGCAATTTAGTCTCTCTCCTCCGTATTTCTGTTCAAAGCCCAATATCCTCTGTAACTACTAAAATGGTGGCGAAATTTGGATTTATTTCCCACTCTGCAGGTCTGGTCTAGTTCTCCACATTATTTTGAGTAGAGTACTCAAGAGTTAATGGAGTCCATGGTGGAGTGTTTGCTTCTTCTGTTTGAAATCAAACATCTGATCTTTATCTGCGGTGACAGGTTTAATGCCTTTCTTCTCTGACAAATTTTCAGTTGAAGAGGAATGCAAACACTGGTATCGGCACAGTTATGTAAAGGGCTAATCTGAGCAAGCCAGTATTGGCAGCTCCCTCCCTAATGAACAGCAGAGCCCTGAAGCAGTGCCACTAGCCAGAAGGGAGGAAGTAAGAAAGGAAAGAAAGAAAGGAAGGAAGAAAGAAAGAAGGAAAGAAAGAAAAACCCCAAACTCTGTATACCTTTTTCAGCACCTCCATGGTTGTGCTTGGCTCTGACGGAAGAGACGTAATAAAAATTTTAGCTTGGAAGTGTCAGCGTTAACGTCACCCGTCCCGGAGACGGTGGGCCCAGCAGTTGCCCAGGAAGCACATGAGAGCAGGAGAGAGACCCAGATCAAAGAACCACCGTGAATGAAGTGGGTCTTCCCCGGCCCTTGGTGTGGTTCTACATTTGGAAATGCTAAATTCTCTGCTCCTCTTTGGGAACCCAATACTCTGAAAGTAAATTTGCCAACCATTGATCCGTAGGTCTACGCGCTGATGAACTTGACTGGCTTGGGAAGCTCCACGGGGAGCGCCTTACCCTTCCCTACAATGGAGCGTGTGGGTATCCAGAGACCATGAGAGGGCCCTGGGAGGCGAGGAAGGGGACGTTCCCGCAGAGCTAGAGTATGCCTAAGGTAGACCCTGAGCAGAGAAATGTTATATTTCATATGTGGAGAGTTTATCACAATATATGGGAATTTTTAGGTCAATTCTCTTTCTGTTGCATTAAAATTCATGTGATATAGAAGAAATTTGAAAGCGAAAATTGGATGGTAGAAATTTCTGACTGTGACTTGCATGTAAAGTTCAGGAGAGAAAACTTGCGTGCTACCCCGACACGCTGATGCAGTCGGAGCCAGTCCTAACGTCAGCACGACGTAAAATTTAAACTAACATTTGGAAAACGACTTTTTGTACATGGTCTAAAATATATTCTGGGCTTTGATGTGTATTTTCTCGGTTGTGTGGCTTTTCCTTTTCTATTCTCCTCCCTCCCTCCCATCGGTCACTTACATTTAAGCTATTATTTAATGAATCAACAAATATCTGTTGCATGCTGAGTTTGTGCGGAGTGAATGCTTTGGCTCTGTTGGGAAGGAGGGCAAAGTGGGTGAGAAGTGGCCCTGCCCGGGGAGCAGAGTCTCCAACCGAGTCGCAGCGTTTGACCAGAGGGCTCCCGGGTGGGCCCCTCGGGCTGGGGCGGAAGCCGCAGACCTGACAGTCGTACAGTTCCACTTCCAGCCGGTGGGCTGCCTTTGCGCTCCGTCCCGTGACTTTGGTGAATTATACCTTCTTACCGAGTCTTGGTTGAAATAATAAGTAAACTCTGAAGTCCTCGTTTTCTTTTTAATGATGGCAAGCTGACTTCCTCTAATCCAACCACACCGCACATCAAGGTAATTGTAAGTCAGCCCTCCGACGTTATTCGTCATCACAGCAAACCGGAGTCAGCGCCGTGCAGCCTGGTCCCCTCCCGTGACAGCCTCTCCAACCGCGGCCCCTCCGTTCCTATCACCGTGTCCTCTGGGCTCAGAGTCCACCTCAGCAGACTCCCGTGTCCGCAGCCTCTCAGAGAAGTCCAGCGTGCTGTCCCCGAGGGCTGACGCTCCGGCGTCTTTCTGCAGCGCAGCGCTGAGTTTGCTCAGCACTGAGGAACGAGAACTCTGCAGCTGATGCCGGCAGCGCTGGTAGGCAAACTTCCTGAGCCGAACTCGGGCCTGATTAAGACGTGATCAGGGACCAGGGGGCTCCCTCGTTTCGGATGGATGCTCGCTACACCTCCTACAGGTAAAGCGGCAGAGGAGGAACAGTCACTCTCCTGAGGACTTTCCCTGGGGTTTCCTGGAGTGACCCCATCTGAAGGTGCCTTTCTTTGGGGTGAGAATTGCAAGATCTGGTACACTTCGTGCTGCTTGTCCACCCAAATTTATGTTTGAAAGGTATGCGTTTGTTCACATGGTGTTGCTTTTCTAATGATTGTATGCAGCTATGAGGTGGCTGAATTTCGTAATGGCCAATCTTCTCCAAAGCCATCTAGTGCACGCGTGTGTCCACGCACCTGCACAGCCTGCTTCTCCGAAAATATTCTCCAGCTTCTTGCCCCAGGCAGCCTGGCTAGCCCTGGACAGGGCTCTCAAACCAAGGGCGCTATCCTTCCCGTGTCTTATGAACCTCGAGTACTGGAGACGGGCGGATGTCTTCTTCCCTCCCTCTTTTAACTTAAGGCCATTTCTCCTACTTCAAACCCCTCCCTCTCGGAGACACTTGTCGTCACCTACCACATGTCTGTGGTCACCCTCCAAACTCCCAGGAACTCCCCTCACTCACTGATGGACTTAGGACTTGGGGCACTCTTTTTCACCCCACTGTGACAACTGTCTCAATCAGTGGCAACTTAAGCATGCGTCCCCAGAGATAACACTATCGCCTTGCGTACTCTGCCCCTTAGCCAAACCATCTTTTCATTCTGTTCGCTCAGCCACCCACTCACATGGTCCTGTTTTAAGCTGAGTAATTTCTGATAACTTCACTACCTTAGACATGGTGCCTTCAGGGAGCCTATCCTCTGGCACCTGTTCTCCAGCACTGCCCTGCCCTCCCGCAAGGTGCCACCCACCCGCGGGCCAGAGCGGTTCTCACCGCCAGAGGTCTTCGACCGCCTCATATCCTGTGCATCTTGAAACCATCCTTAATTCCCTTGCCCCATTCTTCCACTGAAACTGAAATCCAAACTCTAAATACTCTGTACCTAAATGTTACTGGAGACAGCAATTGGACTCATGTTCAACTTACAGCAAATCTCTAATGAGCACTTGGAACCACCGGATCGTCCTGAGAGGCTTCCCCGGGAGGTCTGCTTCCTCTTGTCTACAACGACCGTTGGATCACCTACCCCGTCCTCCAGCCTAACTTCCATTCTCCCGTCCTCTGCCCTTGACCTGGCCTCGTAGATCAGAGAGGCACTAGGTTCCTCGGAGAAATGCCTCCTTTTCCCTCCACAAGCCCAGACCCACTCAGGTGCCCATGCTCTGCCTTCTCCCTGCTACGGGGAAGACGGGCTGCACCCCGACCTCCCACCCCCTCCTACACCCAGACCTTCCCTCCTGCAGGTATCCCTCCTCTCTTCCTGTCACCGGTCTGTCCCATTTGGCAAGATCAATCCTACTAACGTATTCATCCTAAAAAAGGAGAATCTTTCTCTCGACACCACATTCCTTTCGGCACCATTTCTGAGGCCCCGTCCCTGCAGTGTGCTCCCTGGTGTCACCAGTACTCACTGGCTCCAATTCCACAGCTCTTCTCTCCCCTCCCCCTGCACCATTGGGGCTTCATCCTTAGCGCTCCGGCGACACAGCTCTGTCCGGCTTGGCGCCTTGCTAAGGGCAGTGGCTCATCTCAGGCTTCCGCTCACTTGGCCTGTTGCAGCAGTTTGCAGGGTTGAGCACCCTGAGGCCCTCTCCTCCCTGGAGCTGCTCGAAAGGTGCCTTGCTCATTGCCCTCTCCCCGGAGCCTAAGACAGCGCTTGTGGTCCACTGGGAGCACAATCACGGTGCAGCAACCCCTGAGCTGCCTCCTCTCTGCGATGGTCTTAGGAGCTGGCACCTCCCTAAAAAGCAGGGGACACTGGGAAGCTGAAATAAAACACTTCTTTGTAATCCTTCCAAGATCGTCCAGGTATATCAGCAGCAGCAATAGAGACGAAATCAACTCATGTAACGCTCACTTAAAAATATTCTGCTTTCATCCCGCCATGATACATGGCATTCAGGTATTAAGTGGTAGATCCAATAGTATTGTTGTGATCTAAAGTACTGAGACAGAAATGGCAGTCTGTGGTACAATGTCTCCTTCCAACATTAACTGGTTTTGTGACATTTGGTAAATTACCAAGTTCTTTTGTCAGGTTAGCTAACTACCAGCTGGGAAAGAGCCTACAAGTACGTATAGATGTGCATTGCTTGACGACGGGAGCTCATCCAGAGAAAGCAGCATTAGGCAATGCCGTTGTTGCACTTACGCAAACCTGCATGGCACAGCCTGCACACACCTGGGCCATACCATGTGGCCTATTGTTCCTGGGCTACGAGCCTGTGCAGGGTGACTGCCCTGGATACTGTAGGAGACTGTGACGCAGTGGGAAGTGTTTGTGTATCTAAACGTAGAAAAGGTACAGTGAAAACATGGTAGTATAACCCTACGGGGCCACCGTCTCGCAGGCAGTCCATTTGTCACCGAAACGTTATCGTGCGGCACGCGACTGTGTTCTTGTAATAGTGAGAGCATCACTATTCTTATACAAACGTGAATAGTAACATGGACATTTTATTAACTATTGTCACCTTTGTTAAGTTCTATGTCATGACAGAGATTATTGCCGAAGTGGTAACATACTCCTCTCTCTATACTATTAAATTTACAATGTTTACCACTGACAGCGTTTAACTAAACATGTGGTTGGCTTTCCAAAGTGCACTGATCTGCTGGCCTGTTATTTTCCGGGCACCTCAGGCCCTTCCCCAGCTAGCAGGAACACGTGTGCATTAGGGCTCATGTGCCCAAACGCTCCCAAATATTTCTGAGAAGAGGGGAGGGACCTAATTCATTGAAGATGCTACCCTGGGCCAAATCCTTGGTACTTTGCCGTTTCTGAGACTTTAATAACTGCCTCCCTTTGGATTTCCCCTGTTGTCCGAGAAAAGAAACATTTTTTTAAGGCAGATATTTTTATTGTGGTAAAATATACGTAGTACAACTTGTGCCATTTCAACTAGTTTTAGGTGTACAATCCAGTGGTATATAAACTAGGTATTTAAACTAGGATGGATGTGACCATCCATCTCCAGGACTTTTTCATCCTCCAGACACTCTGTACCTGTTAAGCAACAGCGCCTTGTTCTCCTCCCCTCCCATCCCCTGGCAGCCACCTTCCACCTCTGTCTCGGTGACTTTGACTGCGCTACGCACTGCGCCTAGGTGGGAACGGGCAGAATTTGTCTTTCTGTGTCTAGCTTATTTCACTTAGCACACTGACCTCAAGGTTTATTCCTATTGAGAAAAGGGTTTTTTTAATAGGACGAATAAGAGCAAAAGAAAAAGTCAAGAGTCAGAGATAATTTAAATCTTCTTTTATAAACATTTATCTTCCAGTAACGTACCCAATCCAAACCCCAGCCCGTGGGAATGCAGAGCTGGACCATTTATCCCGGATGTCCAGGTACAGCCCTTCCTCTGACGAGATGAGCCCGGGACCACTGCATTGGCTTTTTTTCCTTCTAATTTTCTAAGTGAGTTCCTGGTAGCAGTAAAGTGGCTTCTCAC
>RJWJ010024402.1:0-24903 GCA_004363605.1 Indri indri | reverse complement strand
TGAATCCACCACCCAAAGCCTCAGCCCCAAGGTCCAGGCAAAGGCTGACTGAGGTGGGAGGTTCCTGCTGGCTGGGTCTCCAGTCCTAATTCCTCTTTGTGTTGGTCTTCCAGGGCCAGGAGCCCCACCGCTGACACTGCACGACCCCTGGACTCCAGCTGTGCCCTGACCTGGGGCCAGCAGTTCTCTGCCTACCACTGGGCTCGGGGTGTTGACTCACCCTCAAACTTGCCTCAGTGCCTGCCCCCTTGGCCTAGCTAGAAAGTCTGGCCTCTGCTTCCTTCTAGCCCCTTTGTGAGCCCTGGGATGTGCTAGGCAGTAATTCAGAACACGAGCAAGACACTGAGAGATAAAGCCGTGCATTTAAATTTCAGAAAGGGCCCCTCCTTACCGTTTGATGTTCACAACACAAACAGATCATCAAAGGGTATAATATGTACCTTAGCCCCTGGGCTCCTTAAAAGAAAAAAATAGTCCAATGCTGAAACACATCATTTCTAATTAAAGCCTTTGCCAGGCTGGGGATACAGTGAAAAGTACCCCTCCCCCATCTCCTCGCCCAACACCTTGCCCCTCCCCTGCCTCAGACCCTGGCTTACCCCCGCCCCGCCCACCGCTCCCCTGCTTCTTCCATGAGACCCACTCCAACGACACAGCTGGGACCCTTAGGAAGCCAGTATAGTCAACTTCCAACTGCCCCCAGGCATGAGGGCGGGGAACTTTTTTCTTTTAAATAATTTCTAACATATTTCCAACTCTCAGCGCTTTTTCTACACTGCCTGGAACATCTCTAGGCCAGTTCATCTCCTTCTGCATTAGGACATGAGAGGCCACACTGCTGTAGCAGATACACCCCCAAATCTCAGAGGCTTAACCCAGTAAATGTTTCCTTTCGACTTACGTTAAGTCTGGCACAAGCAGAGCATTCCTCGTCCATCTTGAAGCTACGCCACCTTGAAACTGTGGCCTCTGAGGTCACTGTGTCATTGTGTGAGAGGAAGAAAGACAGACGGAGCAGGCACACTGGCTCTTAATTGCTTTGGCCAACAAGTGGCACCTGTCATTTCTACTCATAGTCCACTGGCCCCCAACTAGTCATGTGGCCCCAATCTGACAGCAGGAAGCCCCTGGATCTCTGGTGTGGCTCAGGGAACAGACACTGCCTTTATGGTATTGCTCTGGATTCCCCGGTAAGATCGGCGTTTGGGGGACCATGCTGTTAATTCTCCACTCACCCCCCAGATCCACACTCTGCCCTTCTGGGACCTGGAATCTGCTCGAGTTCTCTGCCTTTTGATTTCCAGCTGGATTTGGCCCGTGGACAATGAACACTGGGAAGCCAGCAGCAGGGATGGGAAGTTGGAGGAGAGGGAAGACGATCTGTCCCTCCCGCTCTCTCCCTGCTAAGCCTCTGTGTGGCGGTGGCCATTCCTCTTCCTCCACCTACAGCTCCTCCGAGGCCTTATTCCCTGTGGCTCTCACCAGATCCCAACCCCACTTCCTCCCCGTGCCCCTCCCACCCCCTGCTGTTGCTAGTGCCTGCTGCTTCACCCCAGCCTCTGAAAATAGTGTCTTCATCGACTTCTTTTCATTTGCATTTGAATGAACCATCTTTCCACTGGGTGTGCCTGCTCATCTCCCTTCCTCGCACACATGGATCAGAGAGCAGGACCGTTCCCCAGCGTTACCTCAGTAATGACACCCGCCAGCACGAGTGGGGCAGTGACAGGCGCCAAACACCATTCGAAGCTCTTTGTCTATATTGGCAAATTTATTTTATTGATTGATTAATTGATTGAGACAGGATCTCACTCTGTTACCAATGCAGTGGCATCATCATAGCTCACTGCAACCTCAAACTCCTGGGCTCGAGCGATCCTCCTGCCTCAGGCTCTCGAGTAGCTGAGACTATAGGTGTGCGCCACCATGCCTGACTAAGTTTTCTATTTTTTTTTTTATGTAAGTTTTCTATTTTTTGTAGAGACAGGGTCTTGCTATGTTGCTCAGGCTGGTCTCGAACTCCTGGTCTCAAGTGATTCTCTGGCCTCGGCCTCCTAAAGTGCTGGGATTACAGGTGTGAGCCACTGTGTCTGGCCTATACTGGCAAATTTAATCCTCATGATTACCCTTTGAAACTGACTCAATTATTTTCCCCAATTTTCAGATAAAGAAACCAAGAAACAGAGAAGATAAGTAACTTGCCTAACATCAACAGCTGTGAATGAGAGCACTTGGATTTGCACCCAGGTAGTCTAGTTAGGGGGCCTTGCTCTTGCCGTCTATCTTGCTATGCCACATTCCCACCTGCTGGTCAGAGAACAGACCCTCATGCATGTCGGAACAAGCCCACCTGCACCGGGGACTCAGCAAGTGTTCCTGTGGCCTTCGCCTCCTGGTTTCATTGATCGCTCTCAGCAAGTGTTCCTGTGGCCTTCATCTCCTGGTTTCATTGATCGCTCTGGCTCCAGATCCTAAACTTCTAGGCTCAGCAAGGCTGCAGTTGTACGATCTCTGCGCCTTTTTCCAGTGTGGACCTCTGCTATTTTATGGTTGAATAATACATTTTTTAGCTCCCCAATTCAGCAAAATATTGCTTTTCGTTATGGGTTGAAATGTGTTCCCCCCAGAATATATCAAAGCCCTAACCCTAAGTATTTCAGAATGTGCCTTTATTTGGAAATAGGGCAGCTGCAGATGTCATTAGGTAAGATGCGGCCATACTGGAGTAAGGTGACCATTAATCCAATATGACCAGTGTCCTCATAAGGGGGAAATTCGGACCCGAAGACAGATGCACACAGGGAGAACAGAGGCAGACACCAGAACAATGCATCCACCAGCCAAGGAATGCCAAGGGCTGCTGGTCATCACCAAACGCCAGGGGAGAGGCATGGAACAGATTCTCTCTCACAGCCCTTAGAAGAAACCAAGCCTGCTCGTACCTTGATTTCAGACTTCCAGCCTCCAGAACTGTGAGGCAATAAATGTGTGTCATTTGAGCCACTCAGTTTGTGGTACTTTGCTGTGGCAGCCCTGGGAAACAAATATATCCTTCCTCACCATGGTTACTGCCTCTCTCCTTCCCCCTGCAGCCCCACTGGCCTCCTTGCCCTTGCCTGGGGGTTCCAAGAGAGTTCCCACCTTAAGGTCTTTGTATTCACTGTACCCTCTTTCTGGAGTAATTTCCTGCTACATGTTCACACGGCCCTTTCCTTAATAATACATTCTGATGAGGTTAGACGTTTTAAAGAACACACTCACCCTTCAGAGACTCTGTCCCTCTGGGAAATTACCGAATTCTGCCCAACATAAAAGCAATACCGATAAAAAGCAATACCTAAAATCTCCACAAATACTCACTAGAAGAAGGCAAGCCCACTGCAAACACATCGCCGAGGAGCACAGATGCCGGAGCCAGATTGAATTGGCCTCCCCACCTTCGCTTTTCTGATTGTCTGTCGCACTGCTGCATGTCAGAACCCGACTGTCTGGGATTGGCAACTCTACAATATGTCTATCAGAAAAGCCCTTGGCCTCCAGAATTTGTAAAGAGAAGCCAGTAATGAATATCTCGGTACACTTGAAAAACACAAAACCCTTAAGAAACTGACAAACCTGATCAGGCTGTAGAGAGGGAGCAGCATTAAAGATAATGAATCCGGCGGGGCGCGGTGGCTCACGCCTGTAATCCCAGCACTCTGGGAGGCTGAGGCGGGCGGATTGTTTGAGCTCAGGAGTTCGAGACCAGCCTGAGCAAGAGCGAGACCTCGTCTCTACCAAAAATAGAAAGAAATTAATTGGACAGCTAAAAATATATAGAGAAAAAATTAGCCAGGCATGGTGGTGCATGCCTGTAGTCCCAGCTACTTGGGAGGCTGAGGCAGAAGGATTGCTTGAGCCCAGGAGTTTGAGGTTGCTGTGAGCTAGGATGACGCCACGGCACTCGCTCTAGCCAGGGCAACAGAGTGAGACTCTGTCTCAAAAAAAAAAAAAAAAAGATAATGAATTGAGCTGACATTAGGGAAATGCAAAACCACAAGGAGGTACCACCTCACACCCATTAGCATGGCTACTAGAAAAACAAAACAACAAAAACCAGAAAGTAGCAAGTGCTTGCAAGAATGTGGAGAAATTGGAACCCTTGTACACTGTTGGTGAGAATGTTGCTGCAGTAGAAAACATTATGGTGGTTCCTCAAAAAATTACACATAGAATTATAATCCAGCATTTCCACTTCTGGGTATACACCAAAAATAATTGAAAGCAAGTTCTCAAGGAGATAATTATACACCCATGTTCATGGCAGCATTATTCACAATAGCTAAAAGTGACCCAAGAGACCATCAACAGATGAATGGATTAAAAAATATGGCATATACATACAATGGAATATTATTCAATCTACAAAAGAAGGAAATTCTGACGCATGCTACAACATGGATGAACCGTGAGGACACTTACACTAAGTAAAATAAACTAGTCACAAAACGACAAATGCTGTATGATCCCACTTATATGACGTGCATAGAGTAGCCAGATGCACAGACAGAAGTAGAATGGTCGCCAGGGGCTTGGGAGGAGGGGGATGGGGAGTTGTTTAATGGGTACAAAGTTTCAGTTTTGCAAAATGAAATCTGAGGACTGGTTGCACAACAGTAGAAATGTATTTAACACTTCTGAGCAGTACATTTAAAAATGGGAGATAGTAAATGTTATTTTATGCATATTTCACCCCCGCATTCTTCAATATGCAGCTCCAAAACATGTCCACGTTGTTTCCACAGGGTACGCAAAGTCATGATTGCACTGACAAAATTCACGGTAATTCTTAACATTGTCTCATGCCCTGTTCTTAAGTGAATTTCGCCAGTTATTTCAAAAGTGCTCCTTTTACAGCCGGTTTGTTCAAAAGATTCCTGTATCACATTTGGTTGCCATGGCTCTCCATTCTTTTAACCTTGAATCCCTCCACTGCTGTCTTTCCCTCACACCACTGGCTTGGAGAAATTGGGTCAGGTGTCCTGTAAAATTACCCACACCCTGGATTTGTGTTTTTGCCTCTTTGTGGTATCATTTAAGTTGTTTTGCTCGTTCCCTCATTCCTCCACATTCCCTGTACACGGCAGTCGGCATAGGAGCACGACTGGCATTTTTGACAGGAGCACCTCCTGCTGGGACTTCGTGCTACATGTTGCATACAGCAGGAGACACACAGTGTCCTACTTCCAGTGATGCTAAGATTGATCCGGTGGTGACAGCCTGATCTCTTCATGGTCAAGTTTCTCAGAAACCTTTCATCTACTGTGTTCATCCATTGACGACCGTTGTCGGAATCAATTATTTCCACAGGAGCTGCAAAATGGTGATTTTCTAATCCTCTCATTCCTTCCATATATTTTGGGCAATGTTTTGCCTGTTTTAACAGCCAGAGAACCCGCCTTATCCACAAGTCTTTGCTCTAAATGACTTAAGGCTATTTCCAAAATTCAAATTCACCCCTAAAAGACCTTGATTCTCTACCATTGAGGAAATTCCAAAACTGTGCTTTCGACTCCGAAAGCAAGTCTAAGAGGAGAATTCTAAAAATGATTTCACCAGAGGTGACATTGTTGGTCTATGTACCTGACTATCTGTGGTGCCTGATCATTTGACCATATAACTTCTAAAAGTTCTGCTTAAAACGGAAATCATTTGCATTGTTTTACCACCATACCCTCTTATATATATACCCACAGACGCTGCAAAACAGATCAAGAGTTAAGTGTTGATTTAATGCAGGATTTACTGCAGGTGGCATTCTTTCCAAAGCCTGTGCTCCTGTTTCCTGCCCCTGGACCACTCACCTCCAGCAAGGCCGGGTGGCTGTGGTGACCCGGAGTCCTGTTCAGACTTCCAGGAAGACAATGGCCAGAACAACACACCCCCTGAGGCAGTCTCCTCCCTTCAAAAAGGAAGCTAAGAAGAAGGCTTTGAGGGAATCCACGTTTTAACACCTCTCTTGCTCATAACCTTTCCTGGATTTGTCAGAGCAAGGTCTTTCTTCCCTACCTGCTGTCACACGGATGAGAGTAATTGCCCAGGGATCACCTTTGGCTGAAAGGAAAGAGGTTTCAGAACATCTCCTGCTGCGGCTGCCCTCACTTCTGTTTGTCTACTTGACACTTCTTTGCTCATCTCCGAGCTGCTTGCTCGGGATTAGCCCAACTGAAAGAAAGGTGTCATTTTATTTTTACATAGCTAAAAAAAAAAAAAAAAAAAAAATCAATGTCAGAAACAAATCAATTCCAAATCCCATAAAATCAGAGATTGTGAGAGTTGGAAGGGATGTGTGGGAACATCCAGGCCATGAGACTCAGCATTGTTGCTCTAAAAGGGACTTTAGAGAGCTTGTAATCAATTCTCTATCGACAGATGTGGACAGGGTGACAGAGTGACAGAGTGACTTACCCAGGATCCTATGGCAACGTTGAGACCTGAAGCTGGGTCTCCCCAGTAGACCATGAGCTCCCTCTGCACACTTTACACAGTAGGAGAAAGCGGTCCCGGGGGCGCCTGTGATTTGTCCAAGGCGGGCGAGTTAGGCACTGTGAGCTTCTGCTGGCCAGGCTCCGTGCTAGGTGTGTAATTACACCACACTGCTTTCGGAGTGGTGAGTGTGTCCTTAGTACTATTCTTTATATGCCACAGAGCTGTTCCCACAGAGAAGTTCTTTTGGTGGTATAAATATTCAGCATTTTTTCATTGCAGCTAATTTATCTCCTAATGGGTAAAATTTACTCACTGTGCTTTTTATGAAAAATTTTGGCTCTGTCAAAATATTCGCCAAATGAAACAACAATCCCAGATTCCCCAAAGTATGTCCTTCTCTTGCAACGTGAAGTGACAAGAACATGAAATGAGGAGTCTGTCTGGAAGCCCAAGGTCTAGCCCTGGCCCTTCACCCCCAGCTGAGTGGCCTTGGCCAACCCCCATGGCCTTCCCGGCTCCAGACGCCTGCTGTGTAGAATGAAGGGGTTGGACTAGTTTAGTGGTTTCCAAATGTGCTTACACCACAAGCCTCTGCTATTAAAGATTCCTTCAAACACCAAAGCCCTTGATTAATTAACAAGTTGTCTCCTTTCTCTGTAAACATTAATCACACATCCATAACTGTAACAGCTTTTGATCAGAATAATATGCTACATGGAGGTGATATGCCTCCAGGCCCACGTGAACGTTAACGTGTAACCCACCTGGTTTTGTCACAGGTAAATGGATGGTCTCTCTCAGGTGATGAGAATGCTGAGAGCAGTTCTTAGATCTCTGTTACTACTTTGATAGCAATGAAGATCTGTCCATAACCCACCCCAAGATGTCTTGGGATCTACTGGGCTAAAAGACTTGCATAGTCCATCTGGTTCCACAACTCTTCAGGGGGCGAATCCTGCCAGTTTCCTCAGGGGTAAATATTTGAGCTTTCACCTACTGGTCAATCAATCCTAAAGCCCATTTTTCAGAATGTGGCTTGCCATCTTCCTACTTCACACCAGGAGACTGGGTTGGTCTGGGTTGAAGGCAGACCTTGCAACAAGGATTGAGGTACGTGTTGTTTATTTGGGAGGTGCTGCAGGGAGGGGAAGTGGGACAGGAAAGAGGAGAAAGGCAGTAAGGGGTGTCAGTGGCCGGACTGCTGCACGCACCACTGGGGCTCAGCCTCCCAGGAAGCAAGGGAGCCGGTGTTTCTCCACCAATGCCCAGCCCAGCTGGTTGAAGGCTGCTCCCGGGGGTTCTCTCCCCGGAAATTCTGACCTGCCCCGTGGGCGCCCAGTCGAAACCCAGGATGCATCTGCTTTTGGGAAACTGTCTCTAGACGACCTGCAGGGTAGGCAGAGGGGATGTAGGTGGGACACCAACAGCATCTTCCAGAGACACTAACCACAAAGCATCTCACTGCTAAAAGTCATAGCGAATATCCATCCACTCACTCAACGAGCATTGATTGCTAGGTGCTGTTCTAGGTGGTCAAGTCGATGAACAGAAGAAACATGGAGTGCCTACACACTAAATAAGTGAATTATGCAGTGTTGCAGAACAATATTCACATTAAACATATAAACCATGCAGTGCTAGAAGAGGGTGGGGGAACAGGACTGACAGTTTAGAGATGAGGAAATTGGAAAGAGATTAAGAAGCTCCTCTGAGGTCACGGAGTTGGTAAGCAGAGCCAGGATTTGTACTTGCTGGTCTCATTTCAGAGTCCCTCCTTTCCTTTAACAATTGCTCTATTACTTCTTGTGAATGTTTCTCTGAAACAGAATCTTAGTCTCATGGGATCATGGCCTAAGCCTGAGGCCAGATTTCTTCTACAGGGTTACTCTGCCTACCTTCTTCCCGCATCAACGCCCAGCATGGCCCCCCAGTTAGCCCCCCACCCACTCGTGGCCCTCGAAATGCCAACGGTGCCTTCCTGCACTCCTCCACCTTCCATCCTGGGACACCCTCTTCTCTTCTTGTCCCCTTTCTAAATACGACAATTATTTCCAGACCTGTTTTAAATTTGTCCTCCACAAAAGGCTTCCCCTGATCTTACCAACTTTGTGGGATCACTTCCCTCTTCGGCTTTTTATAAGTTTACACCGATCATTGCCCACACAGTGGTGTGGCTACCTCGTGTTGTGATTTTATCACCAGCAAACGTCGACCGTGCACCTACTGTATCAGTCTGCCAGGGTCCCCGTAACAAAGGACCACAGGTTGGGTGGCTTAAACAGCAGAAATCTATTGTCTCACCATTCTGGAGGCTAGATGTCTGATATCAAGGTGTTGGCAGCGTTGGTTTCTTCTGAGCCTGTCTCCTTGGCTTTTAGATAGCCTTCTTGTCCCTGTGTCTTCACATCGCTGTCCCTCCATGTGTCTGTGTGCCAATCTTCTTTTCTAATAAGGACACCAGTCATATTGGATTAGGGACCACACTTATGACTTCGTTTTATCTTAATTACCTCTTTAAAGGCCTTGTCTCCAAATATAGTCATGTTCTGAGGTACTGGGGGTTAGGACTTCAACATAGGAATTTTAAGGGGACAAATTCAGCCCATGACACCTACCCTATTTGTGTAATCGTGTTAGGCATTCTAGAGACTAGAGAAGCACCTGCTCTCATTTGTCTTCCTGTTCCTTAACTGGAAACATATCCAGGAGGCTGGGGCCTTGGGGACTGGCTGTACCAAGGCCTCTGACACTCACTCACTGCAATGACTCACATCGTCACTGAAAATCACTGTTTGGCAAGAGCTGGTACAGAGTCAATGGGAGCTGAGACTGATCGAGGAGTCACATTTAGTCAGCAAAGAAACAGAAGTGACCCATGTGGGATTCTCAGTCTACTGCCTAACTTGTTCCCCAAAGCCACAGACCTCCCTTTCAAGAGGTAGAGATAAGCAAAAACCAGTGCCGCTCTCTTGATGACAAAAACCAAAGAATGGTTTTGTGCCTGGGTATTTTTATGTCTGTAATGTGAGTCTACATTGAGTGAGAGGAAAAATAAACATAAAAAATAGCCATCTTAGAAAGCAGAGTTTGCTTATTCCACAAGATAAATCACCAGAGCTGCCATTTTCCTAGTAATTTCGAAAGCAGACATTGGTGATTTTTTCTCAACACAATTGTCTTCATTTGAGCTTTTCAGAAGGAGTGCACCCCTTTGGGGGGTTCACTTAGCTCAGCCAAGGCAGCAAGCTGTGTGCCCCTACCACATGTTTACCCAATATTCCAGCATCGTGTTTATGAGGCTTAAGTGGCTCCGATGTATTCCAGGGCACATATACGCAGCAGAGAAGTACAGAAGCTGGCAACTCACATTTGTCCAAATTGATTCCACATCTGCCTTAAGCGAACCACTCCCTTTGATACAACTACACTTTTCCCCCTCCTTGCAAGGCACTGTATGCTATTAGAGGTTGAAAAATAAAGGGGCTGTTTCAGAAAAGAAGAAAAACACGTTAAAGTTCAGCCTGAGGTTCCAAATACTGCTGTGGGTTACTGTTCCTTCTTTTAAGAAAACTGAGTAACTTTGATAAGTCATAAAACGTTTCAAACCTAGCTCTTTTGCTCACACTGCACAATGTGTTAGCGTGAAAGTCTTGTTATAGTAAAAACTTAACCAACAGAAACCTCAGGAAACCTCATCTATCCAGAACAAGGCAGAAACAGAAAGCAAAAACTAAAAAACCTCGGGGAAGCCAAAATGTCACAAAGCCATTGCAATTTATCCATACCAGAGCCTCTAAACCCACATTAAAAGCATTTGCTTTCATTTGATTCCAGATTCCAGCATTTTGCCTAACTGCTTTCCAAGCTCACTGCAGACTGGGAACAACAAATCACAGCGGAGTCTGCTCCCTACAGCTATGAGACAGGACAGAGATAAGAAAACCAGAAAAGCCAGAAATCTCACAAGCATAGCATGTCCCCATCACAGAATGAAGGGGTAACTGTCTGACCCACCCCAACAGCCATTAGGCACAACTGCACAGTAACAATAAGCCCAAGTCATAAGAAAAGGCTAAATTATGTTTGGCATCTTTTATTTAAGGTAGAAATGTCATGTGGAATACATTTCAGAAAAATACTTTAAAAAATATAAAACAAGATGGCTTGTTGTTACAGTTTCAATTCGTCCCCCAAAGTTCATGGGTTGGAAACTTAATCCCCAGTGCAATAGTGTTGAGAGGTGGAACCTTTAAGAGGCGGTTAGATCACGAGAGCACTGCCTTCACGAATGGATTAATGCCATTGTAGTGGCAGTGGGTTAGTTACCTCAGGAGTGGATTCCTGATAAAAGGATGAGTCCAGCCTCCCCCACCCCCGCTTGACCTTCTGCCTTCACCAGGTATTGACACAGCAGGACCCGATGCTGCCCCTCAGTCTTGGACTTCCCAGCCTCCAGAACCATGAGCCAAATAAATTTCTGTTCATCATAAATTACCCAATCTCAGGTATTCTCTTACAGCAGCACAAAACAAACTAAGACACTTGCAAAGACTTTTTTTGGTTAGAAGTGACAAAAAAACCAACCTAAATTGGTACGAAAAGGGACTTTATTAACTTTATTAATCCAGAGATAGCCTTGTTTCTGATACAATTGAGTCCAGGAGGCTTGAATAACATCATTAGGACCTGGCTTCTGTCCCGCTGTTCTCTTCTACTCTGTTAGTCTCCAACTACCTCTGCCCTCGTTGTGGCAAGATGGCTGCCAGTAGCTCTAAGTCTGGTGAACAAGAGCTCCTCCTTTAGTCTGACCACGCAAGCCAAGAGGCAAGACTAACTCTACCTTGACCAGATTAGCTTGGTTTGGGTCACCTGTCTATCCTGGATCCAATCCCTGTGGTTAGGAGTTTGTGCAGCGTTCTGATTGGCCAGTCTCTGATACATGTCTATGCCTGGGGCATAGGGTGGAGTCAGCTCCACCCAAGTGGGGAGACAAATGGGAGAGGGATGAACACATGTAGGGGTGGAGGGTGGGGGTAGATGTGACCATGAGAGAGGGGATAAAATGTTGGGCAAAGACAGCTACAAATGTCTGTATGGACAGGTAAAGCCTGTTACTATCCAGGATGCCTAGCATGACACAGGGTTTGCATACATCCACTGTTAGTAGATTCTCTGATCTCTTCAAAGGCACTTCAGTATTCCATATTTTTTGAATCTTTTATGTGAATTTACTTCATTTCTCTACTAGACTAGAACTGGCTCTTCAACTGAATACATATTATTTATGCCCTGCCTCATTTTAAAATGAGGAGTCTAACATGAAATATATGAGAAAATTGAAGTGAGAAAGCAGGAAGGAAAGGTCATGGGGAAAAAAGAATGATGTGAACATTATGGCCCAAATGCATTGCACAAGGTCTTAGGCACTCTTTAAACAGCTGAACCACAAATGTGGTTGAGCTTCCTATCAGCCAATACAAAGAGGGAATCAAGTTACACAATTCAATGTCCACAGGATAAAGTACCAAGTAATGCTGCTATTTCTAGTTCTGAGATTTAAAAAATGCCAATTCCAGTCTTCCTAAAGGGGATATTCTTTGACATTGAAAATATAGGGCCTAACCACTTCATCTCTGTAGTAATGGTAAGAAATGTTATCAGTGCCTCCCCTCTCCTTCTAACCCCCATCAATAAGGCCATGCCAAAGCACAGTTCACTACAAGTAACTCTTTAAGGAAGTAATGCAATCCAGATACACAATTCTCAAAAGATCTAACACCAAGGGGAAAAAATGTGGGCTCAAATTATGGTCCAGGGACCTCTAGAGGTCTCTGAAAACTTTTCAGAAAGTCTACATGGTCAAAACTTATTTATACTACTACTAAAGCTTTTTTGTCTTTTGTACTCTCTTCCTCTTATGAGTGTCTGCAGAGGCGTTTTCTACAGGCCACACAGTGTATGATATAGCAACAGATCAAAAGTAGAGATATGAAGGCTGGCCGCTGTAGCTCATACCTGTAATCCTAGCACTTTGGGAGGCCGAGGCAGGAGGATGGCTTGGAGCCAAGAGTTTAAGACCGGTCTGGTCAACATAGCAAGACCCCATCTCCACAAAATATAAAAAAAATTAGCTGGGCATGGTGGTGTGCCTGTAGTCCCAGCTACTCAGGAGGCTGAGGCAGGAGGATCACTTGAGCCCAGGAGTTTGAGGTTGTAGTGAGCTATGATAACGCCATTGCACTCCAGCCTGGGTGACAGAATGAGGCTCTTGTCTCAAAAAAACTCAAAAAACAAACAAAAAACAAACCAAAACAAAAAAAACCCCCATGGATGAATCCAGCTATTTTCTGTTAAGACAGACATCAAAGAGATTTGCAAATTATTTTTTGTCTTACAAATTTTTCACACAGAAGTATGTCATATTAACCTATATGGATTTGTTATTGATTTTTTAGTGATTTATAAACATTTTTCAAATTTGTTTTAATTTCTAATACAGTAAATATCTATAGACATAACCCACAGTCACTTTGGAGTTCTCAACAACTTTTATTGTATAAAGGGGTCCTGAGACCAAAAAGTTTTCAGAATGACCGGTATAAAGGATGCTGCTGCTTTTACAAGTCCCAGAAGATAATCTGTGAAAAATGCTCTATGATCAAATGCATTTGGGAAATGTGATGCCTCTCTTGGAAACCATCAAATTAGAGGTGAATAAACCTAATCAACATCAGCTCTGCTTCCTGAACGTATCTGACCAAGATGCCTCTTTCAAGTGCTTCTGCCATTACCCTGGGGCACACCTGGGAAACCCATGATGAACAGCAAGACCTCCATCAATCCTCCTGAATGGCACCTCTCACAACCTGGCATCTGTCAAGTGATGGCAGCAGAGTCTGAAGTTACACCTCTGACAGCATGAAGAGTGATCCTTTTATAAATGACAAGGCAGAACCGAGCGGGACAGACAGCCCCTTTATCTCTGCAAAGAGGTGAACCGAGGGCATGGCAAAGATCCCCCTCAGGAGACGAATCTGGGTCTGTTCCATCAAAGACAGTCATCGAGGCCCCAGAAATCAGTCATTTTAGCCTGGACATCTTCCAAAGCAGATGGGACCACACGCTTGCCTCGGTCACAAAGAAATCTCAATTAAGCTCGTACAAGATGTTTAAGTTACGTAACTTCCTGGTGACCCATGCAAGGACAACAGTGGTCAAATGTACCCCTAATGAGCCAACTTCCTTTACTTGGTTGTAAACTAGAAGTCAATTAAATGTTACGGAATGCCTACCAAAATGACGACTCTGGTTTTGAACTATCGATCTTATTTCTTTTTGACAGTAATTACTTAATTGGGCCAGTTGTCTGTTAAGAAAACTCCAAGTTCACAATGATAAAATTATGTCATCAGGCAGCTTATCAAGAGCTTACAGTAATAGGCAAGGCACTCTTGATGTGAAAATGAAAACTATGTGCCTCTGCAAAAGCATATCATCTAGTAAGGGGCCAGACAGAGCAAGGAAAGAAGGAAGGAGAAAGGGGAGAGAGGGAGAAAGGGTAGGAAGGGAGAAAGGAAGGAGGACAGGTCAAGCATCCCTAACCTGAAAATCTGAAATGTTCCAAAATCTGAACGTTTTGAGTGCTGACATGATACCACAAGTGAGAAATTCCAAACCTGACCTCATGTGACAGTCACAGTAAAAACTTTGTTCCACGAACACATTTAAAATATATAAAATTAACTTCAGGCTATATGTATAAGGTATATATGGAACAAATGAATTTTGTGTTTAGACTTGGGTTCCATCCCCAAGATATCTCATTATGCATGTGCAAGTATTCCAAAATTCAAAAAAAATCCAAAATCCAAAACACTTCTTGTCCCAAGCTTTTCAGGTAAGGGATACTCAGCCCGTATACTCATTTTCATCTTTGCAGCATCTGGTGAGGAACCTGGCAGAGAATCAATCAATATTTGTCTCTATAAATTTGCTATTTACCTCTAAAATATTTATTTGTATACAGATGAACACCACACAAATATGTAGTCAAATATAATCTAGTCAAACTGCACTTCTTGGTACTAGAATTTAACCACTTTACCAAAAAAGATTAAAAAACTTAACACCATCGTGAAGTAAAAAATAATCATTTTAATATCCATACTTTCACTTCTGTTAATTCATCTTTGATTTCTATGCATGTGCACCCATCCAGTTTGACTTGCTGTGTATTTATTTTACAACATGGAGCAATCTTCAACAAGACATGGTTAAGCTGAACTGTTTATTCTTAAACAGCACAAAGTACCTTGTCCTCAAAGAACTTTATCGACCTGATTTTCATAGGGCCCTCTGAGGCAGCTCAGTATGGTGGGTTTTTGCTGAAATCTCTTACTTGGAAGATGGCAAAACAGACCTGGACCTCTCAAGCCCACTGGTTGCTTATATTCACATCACAGCTCCCTTGGGTAAGTGGTAAAGGCAGAATAATAAGCAGACTGCCTCCAAACACAGCTGGCTGAGACAGCTTCATTTTTGGAAAGTTGACCCAATCATGCAAACCTTCCTAATGGTATAATTTGTTCCAGGGTTCTTTTGATGTTTAAGAAGGGAAATATTAATCCTTGTGCACAGTCATGATTAAAGTACTCTCATTTACAGCAATACAGAGTTTTCTTCTTCGGCCATTGTCCTATGGTGAGCTGATTGATTGTACTTGATGCAGAATTGAAAGCACGAAACCTCCTTTCCTAATCAGAGTTGGTGACAGCCTTCTCACTTCCTGCCAAATGGATCAGACCACACTTTTAACCCTATAGAAAGAAACATGAATAGAAACAGGATTCAATTTTAAATGTCCTACCACTTTCCTGAACCCCAAACAAAATGACATCAGAATTGAGCTGTGCAATTTGCAGTGTAGCCTGAGATGGTCTGAGCAGGCTGGAGGGATGCTGGCACCAAATGGCTGGGAAGCCATGGCGGCACCAGGGACTTTTAAATAGCTCAGGAATTGCCCCAAAAGAGGAAGACATGGATCTGGCCTAGTTAAAAAACAAACAAACAAATAAATAAATACATAAGAATGGTGTTATAGATTACAAGCATTTTGGTTAATAAACTGGAAACCTCTTATTTTCAGCCAATGTGGATGGTCTTAAAAGAACTAACCATACAGCCATAAAGGGAGCTTTTTGAGCTTTTGTACAAAGCAGAATCCCACATCAACTAAAACAGCTTACAAGTAAACACTATTCTCCCACGAGGGTAATGTTTAAATAGGTGCTTGGTAAATAAGTCTGCAAAATAGCTATTCACGTTTCATATTTAATTGCATACTTGCTGCCATTTTTATGCCCACTTATCAAATTCAAAAGAGGAACGTGGCAAACTTGCAGAAAGTATTCTGGAGTGAAATACTAAAATGAAGTCTTGGGTGGCACCTATAGAATGGCAACTGCTGTGAAATAAATAGCAAAATCACAATCTGGTCTCTAAGCTAAAAAGCCACTCTCCCACTCTCCATGGCAAAGCAAACACACACAAACCACACAACGCAGTAGCACAAATGAAAGTTTGTTTTGATTTTTTTGTGTCACGGTTTACCTGGTGGCTGCACATCTTCTTGAACAATACCAGCCCGATTTATGGCTTGTTCCTTCTCTGAAAAACACAACAGAAAAAATACTCTTTAGAAGGGAGGGAGGGTGAAATCTTTGTATTTACTTGGGCCAATGACATGGGACAATTATAAAATAATATTTATGAGTGCTACTAAATTCAGTGCTATTAAATTTGTGTACCTATTAAATAGGTACACAAAGCTTTTAGGTTGTGCAAGTTCAGAGATCCCATAACAGAAAAAAGTGGGTATTTTCAAAGAAAAATAAAGCCATACTTCAAAAGAAAAGCTCCCAACTAACATCTTTTTTCTGTGATCTCAGCATTTTGGAAAGGCAACAAAACAAAAAAAGAACAATTTTGAAAGAACTGGTGGGCGTGACATTACAAGGGGAAGGCTGCTGAACTGAAGGAACAAATACAATCAACAAAAAAATGATGTAGTTTTATATGTCTAAAATGCACTCCACTGAAGGACTAGACTCAGAGCTAAATATGCCATGTTTTTGATAGGAAATAGAGCAGAAAATTAATCTTTGGGTGGGTGGCTTTGGTTTGAATAATTGAAGCTTCCCTAATTGATTGCAGGTGCTGTGCCAATTAGCAAGTGCATTGTAGCTACAGCAGCTAAGCCAGTCTCTTTGGAGAAGTCCAACAGGCCAGGGCCAAGAGAAATTGGGCATTTCATATCTGTGGGCTTCGAGCACTCTGACACATCTTTCTAAGTGGTTTAGAATAAACCCAAGGTCTGTGGAAACAAAGATTTATTATTTTAAGTATCTTGACAAACAAATGGCAGCTTTTCAGGAGAAAGATTTGGAGCCAAAGGATGTTTACTACTAAAATTATAGTAATTAAATGTGGTAATCAGACCTTTGTTTTAGTCAGGCTGACAGTGTTTCTTTAAATCCATATTTGGCTCTTATTTAATATTAGGCTGCTTTCTTTATCTTGGCCTCTGGATTCTCATAAAGTTATACAAGCATAGAGGTACAAGAAACAGGGTTTTGCCAAATCTAATAATGTTTGAACTTGTTTCTTTAGTGATGTGACAGAAAGTCAATCCAAAATGACCTACCCAATAGTTTTATCAATGCTAAATTTTGCTTTGGCAAATAAAACGCTGAGCAATAGGAATTAATTGACAACAGCCTGATGGTTTCGCTGTACCTCTCTGAAAAGCAGGTGAATGGCAACTAACACCCTCTGGACCAAGATATGCCAAAAGACTTCTTTCATCTAGAGTGGATGATGTGGAACCTCTAAGGCATCAGACTTTCTGCAATAACTCAACACAAAGATGTTCTCATTTCCTAAGTCACTAAATTCTGGTAGGACTGAGCCCTACCACACAGTCAATATGTAAGCCTGAACATACGGATGTCTCCAACATGCTCTCAGAAAACGCCAACAAGTAAAAGCCCACACTGTCATCAGCCTTGCCAGGAACAACAACAGATATAATTTTCCAGACTGAAAAGGTCTATTCTCTGATATCATGGAAGAGGGAAGCAATGAGTTTTTTTTTTTTTAAATAATTGATAGAAAGCATTCTAGACTTATTGATTTACAAAAATCAGACATCCCAGTGTACTGAACACGTTCTCCAAGAGGCAGATACTGTAGAGCTAAAGAAGCTGGCAGACTGCCAAGCATCAAAAGAAGCTGACTTTTGGTGGCAAGGACAGAATGCCTAATTTTGTTCTAACCTCTTAGGATGCAATGGAGAACCAAGTGCAGAGAAAGGAATCCCTGTCTGCACTTTCTTGCTAATTGCTAATGAGGTTGAAGAGAGGCTGAGGATTTATTTCAAATAGACCATAATCTCTTTATAATCCTTGTCCTAATGCAACTACCTCTGTAGTTTGACTTGGTCAGACAATTTAAACCACTTTGCTGAACCAGTTCCTACCAAATGATCACCAGGTATTAGCATCCTATCTTCATCCCCTGGTTCCTTAATCCATTAATGTTTTATAAACACTCTAAGGCCAAAGCAGTCTTATGTAAATTCATGATATAACACAAAGACACTTTATTTGTGAATGCAGAATATGCTAAAAGGAAAACAGAAACTAGTCCCTCAGGATTTAGTAGGCACATCTTTGATGAGATTGACAGCAGGTTTCTATTTCACCATCACTGGAGAAATAACAAATGTATATAAACCTCGGGAAAAGGGTGGTTTAACTATGTGAACAAATCAGGATAAGCTAATTACTGACTTCAGTAGTGAGCACGTTTCTATTAGGAATGAAATGATTAAAACCCAACTATGGAACACTGAGTTAGAAAATTGCCCACTCCAGTGTCTCAGCAAGCCCGACTCTGCCCCCTGGTGCTAAGGCTGGGTTTGATTTGTAGTTTTAATTGAGGATCATTATCTCTAGACAAAGGGCCAAAGTATATTATTAAAACCAGCAATACTTGCAGATGGGCTGATTTTTGAATAGTAGTAAAAGAATCCACCTAATAATTTCTAAATCTTTGAAAAGGAAAACATATCCTTATGTTCAATGTCCATATTGGGAAATAAATCTATATGACTTGTTACTTTAACAGCTACCACAACACAAACAGTGCAGTATACCTACGCCCATGTCCCTGAGCAGTCTTATAAGTACTAGTTGCAGGTGCGCTAGTGGAGGACCAGCAGCTAGAAATCCAAAATAAAAAAGGAGATAATAGCCAGTGCAGAATACTATGTTGGCAATCTACCTTGCCATCTCCTCCCGCTGATGAAGTTAGAATAAAAGCATACTTCACAAACGGAAGTAATGGGGACAAATGGCCAAATTTGAATGTGGATTGTACATGCCACACAGGTTGAGTATCCCTTGAGTGTTTTGGGTTTTTTTCCAGATTTTGGAATATACGCATATATATATATATATATATATATATGAAATGAGGTATCTTGGGGATGGGACCCACGTCCAAACATGAAATTCATTTACGTTTCACCTATTTAAACACACGCAGCCTGAAGGTAATTTTATACAATATTTTTCATAATTTTGTATATGAAACAAAGTTTGTGTTTAGTACTTATATGTGGAATTTTCCACTTGTGGTATCACATTGAAGTTCAAAAACTTTCAGATTTTGGAACATTGCAGATTTCAGATTTTCAGATTAGAAATGCTCAACCTGTAATAGCATTGTATCAATATTAAATTTCCTAGATTGGATAACTATATTGCGAATTATGTAAAATAATGTTCTTACTAGTAAGAAACACAGGCTGAAGTATTTAGGAATGAAAGCTCACAATGCTTCAATTTACTTTCAAATGGTTCAGCAAAATATATAATTATTAATATATGTATATATATTAAATAGAGGGGGAGAAAGCAAATGTGCAGAATGTTAACAATTGGTACATCTAGGTGAAGGACATACAGGAATTTACTACGCTACTCTTGGATCTCTTGTCCATTTGGATTTATTTTTTAATTAAAAAAATACACAGCTATAAAACATCTATAAGAAAGTCCAACACCATTGTGACTGTTCCATGGTGATTACTTCAAAGTAGCTATCTTTATTAAAATAACAAATACAAAATTAAAAAAAAAAAACTTTTTCAGTGCTCCGTTTTGCTGCTATTGCCTAGACACACACTCCTTCTGCCTACAGGGTATTCCAGAACTTGATGTGCACCGGTGGCGAGTGTGAACCAGAGGCTGAGGGGGAACCATGTGACCACGGCAGCAAGTGTGAAGCAGCTGGCTGAACAAGAAGCACTGGCTCCTCCCAACGCTGCAAACACTCTTCTTTCCTCACCAGCACAGTCGGGCTGAATCCAGGGAGCTCTGCGACGCCGGTTGGAAAACAGGACCTCAGTCTGCCTGCACGTTTCATTCAACGACACGGCAAAAGGAATGACAAGCACATTCTAAGCACCTGGCTTGTAATATGGAAAATGCCCTTGCAAGGCAAGAAGTATTTCTGCCTCGACCCTGTCCTGCCTGTGCACAACACAGTTTCAGTCGGAGGCGGCAAGGTGCGGCAGAAAAGGAGAAGGACCCAGAGGCAGGAGACTGAGGGCTCCTCACAGCTCTCCCGCGTGGCCTTCACGTGGCTGACTGCTAAACATTCTCTGCTACCTTAAAGGCATCGTGGCATTAAGTACAGACAAGGACAGGGGAGTTAGGGTCTAGTGTCCACCCAGCAATTGATAGACAAGTCACTAAATGAGGGGCCTGAAACGAGCTCCAAGCCCCTTCTGGCAAAACCCTATGACTTCATCCTTCTGCACATCTAATTAAAATTAAAAATAAATGGATCACAGCAAATGATCTTATTCTGTCTAATTCTACAGGCTGGCCTCAAATGCATGTTATTTTTAAAAGCCCATGTTCAGGATCACTGTCTAGTTCTAGGATACAAAGACAGATCAGGCTTCCAGTTACAGCTCACTTACCTAAATGTGGCCTCTTCAGAACAACCACACTGTGCCAACTGGACGAAAGCGAGAAAGCAACATCTGGGACTCCTTCCAGAAGCACAGCAGAACTGTACCCATACATCTGGTTCCAGATCGCTGACCGCCCCCACCCCCAATGCCATCATCTCTCCAGTGCTCATTTTCACGTACAGAACCGACCCTGTACTCCACGTAACACTTAGTGAAGCCTTGCTGAGTTGACAGAAGAGCTGAGATCACACTGAAGGTCAAAATGAAGTCCAATGAGACAATCCTGTAATAGGGGCTTGTCTGCTTTGCAATCATGGAAGATCTCCTTGGCTTTATTTTATCTAAAGCAGCTTGCTCCACTTTTCTGCTGCCTGTGGGCTTATTCCAGCAGAGACCCTGAAACCGACCTGTCCCTACACCCAGGCTGACCCAGCTGAAGGGCCCAAAATGACCTGTTGCTTGGGTTCCACATGGCCTGCCTTGCCAATCGCTGGCTCCAATCTTGTTTTTCCTAGTAACCCAGTTCTCAGGGACTGGGCTTCTCTGCCCTGCCTTTCCAAAAATGGCAGCGTGGGGAGGGATGCTTCTCCTCCGTAGGCCCAGAATCCTGGGGAACACAAACGTATGGAGCACGGTTAGAAGAGGAAGAACTAACAAGAAAGGATAAGGAGTGGCTGAAAGGCAGAAGCAAGAGAGCAAACCCAGGAGGACTGGCCAAGAGGGCCAGTCACGGAAGCCCAGGGAAGACAGTACTTCAAGGAAGGAGAGTCTGGCATGGAGGTGGTAACTCCTAAATGACCTGACCTCCTGTGTCACAAAGAGAATGGGAGCCATCACCTGGAAGTGTCCCTACAGCGCATTCACACCTGTCCCTCCTGAGCTGGTGGAATATGTGCCCGGCCTGCGATCCCCAGCTCTGTCCTCTAGCCAGACTCATGGTCCTGAGCCACCTCCCGCTCTCTCCAGCAGCTTTCTTTGTCTGAGACTTTCTGGGCCCTCCCATGTCTCCCGGCCAAAACTAAAAGTAAAAAAAAAAAAAAAAAAACCTCTCCCCAGACCCTATGAGCTGCTACAAATATGACTTTGCCATTCTCCTCTCTGTACAGCCAAACATCTTTAAATAGTCAATTTAATTTACTGTCTATTCTTCAATCCACTGCAATCTGCTTTGTGCCCACTTCCAAACCACTTAACGAAATAGCCAATCACTTTTACCTTCTTTTTGCTAAATCCAATGGATATTTTCACTTGTGATCTTTCTTACTGTCTCCGAGGAGCCTTACACCACTGACCACACCCCTTTTCACCAAGTGCTGTCTTCATGGGGCCTGTGACCGTAGCCTCTCCGGGTTTTAATCCTATCTCTCTGGCCACCCCTGCTCAGTCTCCTCTGAGGCCCTTCTCTTCCTCTGACTACCTGTTTTTTAGAACTTCCAACACTAGTGTTCCCCAGTGCTGTCTAGGAACCCTTACCATTAGGTAGACAGCAAGGGACCTCCAACCCTCCTGGGGACAAAGGCGGCACCTGAGCAAATGCCACACCTGGCGGTGAGGGCACGCCCTACCAATCTGCCAATCACGACTTAGTGCGCCAACTGCAAAAGAATGCAGAGAATTCCCTAGCCCTTGGGCCAAACAGCACAGGTACAAGAGGGTAGGTGACCTACAACAACCCAAGGCTAATTATCATGTCATTAGCTTAAATCTACATTGTGGTTTATCCCTGCAAACAGACTTTCAGAGAGGCTCATGGGAAATCCACATGTAGTAAGACTCAGGTTATGTAACTCCCAACTGTCCATCAAACTGGTTTGATGTGCTGTTTGAACCATGAGGAGGGCCAGCCTAGACACTATAAAACAAGACCCCAGACCATATCCAAGGCCCTTTTGTTAGGACAGGGCGTCTGTTCGCCGTCTGTGGCAAACATATCTTGCCCTTACTCTGTGAACCTGTATCTTGCTCTTGCTCTCTAAATCTCTCCTCCTTCGTCAATAAACTTCATTTCCCACTTGCCTTGCTTTTGCTGGGTCTGGTCATTCTTTGGCCAAGAGCACACCAAGAACTGAGAACAGACTACAACCCGACATTACCACTGCAGGGACTCTGAATCCCATCTCTAGCTTCAGCATCTCAGCTCCAGCCTGGCATGTCCTGTCTATGGGAAATCCTGAGAGCACGTCAGAAACCTAAACCTCAGTATGTCCAAAATTGAACTAACTCATTCCCTCACACCTCCCAAACCACTTCCTTCTTGTGTTTTCCTAGTTAATGACCAGCACCACCATCTCCTCAGTTTCTGGAGCCAGAAAGTTGGGTACAATTCTCCTTCCCCTCTCTCCCTCACCCTTGTGGCTAATCAGTCACAAATCCCCATAGAGTTGACTTTTTAAATATAGTTACCAAATGCAGTCACTTCCCCCTGCCCTATAACCACCACTCTGATTTAGGCTACAGTCACCTCTCCCTGAGGTCACAAGAAATACAGCCTTCCTGTGCCTGGCCTTCTTGCCCCCGACTTGACCCTTCCTGTCTCTCCTTCGCATACAGAGTGGTGCCTAAAAAGAATGAATCTGATCACTTTGCTTTCCTTATTAAAATATAATCACGTGTCGCTTAATGATGGGGATACCTTAGGTGATTTCATCACTGTTCAAACATCAAGGAGTGTACTCACACAAATCTAGATGGTACAGCCTATTGCTTCTAGGCTATAACCTGTGTAGCCTGTACTGAATACTGTAGGCAACTGGAACACAATGGGAAGAATTCATGCATTTAAACATACATAAATGGGCTGGGTACTTCTTTGTCATGGGGGTCGGTCCTATGTGCATTACAGAAAGTTTAGCAGTATCCCTGGCCACTATCCACTAGATACCAGTAGCACACTAACCACCCCTGCTCCAACCTGTGACAAGCAAACAAGTCTCCAAATCGAGCCAAATGTCACCTGAGGGATACAATCACCCCTAGTTGCGAACCACTGCTCTAGTCTTCATAACAGCAACTTTTCCAGTGGGATCCAAAGCAAACCCCTTGTCCCAAGTTCAACTCTAGTGGCCTTAATAAAATAGCCTGGGACAGGGATCTGGTGAAAAAGCTTGATGGAAACAGATTATTCAGGGCTTCACACAGCCCCACCTTACTCCCATGTATGGTGCATGCAGATAGGCTGGAAGGCAGAATACACAGAGGCCATTTCAGTCTTGGCTGATGAAAAGAAGCTACAAGGAAATTTAGGTGTGTGCTTAAAATGCTCTGCCTCCAGAAACCAAATGCTGTAACATTTATAATGGGCAGAGCGTTTACACGGAGCTTTAGCCTTCAAATCACCAAGCTTTCAGCCTCCGTTAATATTCTCAAGGGGCAGGGTTGGCCCTTTCCATCTTCAAGATGATTCAGGTTTCCTGGAGAACAAAATGAGTCTCTAATGCCTAATATTTTCTCTCTGACAGATGGTTTCAGATGTATCAAAGTGCTAATCCTTGCTGAGGTATAGGTCTCAAGGAAGGAGAGTTTGGCTTTTAGAATGATAGGACTTGAATGATTAAGGAGGAAAATTACTCCCAGGATATTCACCATTACCATGTGAGCAACCAGCTTAAAATGAAGGAAACCAGCAGAATCTGAAAAACGATTTGAGGGTAAAAGGGAGGAAAAACTCAAAAACCCAGGTTAACAGTCAAGGTTTGAAATATTTCTGCTCAGACATCTTTGGGAGTGGAAATGAAGTGCAATAAAAATACCTTTCAGCTCGGGATGATCTGGGTTCCATCTGCCTCCCACCACCCTTCCCAGGAGGCTCTGGAGACAGAGGCCTGGGATAGAATATCTGCCTTGTTATTACTAGTTGTGTGACCTTGGGCACGTTATAAAACCTCTCTGAGCCTCAGTTCCCTCATCTGTAAAACAGGTATGTTTTACGAATGTACCTCAAGGTGAGGTTGTGAGAATTAAACAATCCAACGTATGCCTAACACATAATTAGCATTCAGTGAATGTTAACTTTAAGTATAAACTAGTATTCAGTGTTGGCTTATTATCTGCAGACTGCTTTCATATACTGCTTTTCATATTGTCACCTCTGAATCTCACAGGGGACTGGGCAGTGTAGATACAGTGTAGATATAGATAATATTATAGATTGGTAATAGTGTAGCTATAGATAATTATAGATAAAGATGCTGAGGGGGCCGGGCGCGGTGGCTCACGCCTGTAATCCTAGCACTCTGGGAGGCCGAGACGGGCGGATTGTTTGAGCTCAGGAGTTCGAGACCAGCCTGAGCAAGAGCGAGACCCCGTCTCTACCAAAAATAGAAAGAAATTAATTGGACAGCTAAAAATATATATAGAAAAAATTAGCCGGGTATGGTGGCGCATGCCTGTAG
>RJWJ010024401.1:0-24891 GCA_004363605.1 Indri indri | reverse complement strand
AGATACTTGGCTTGTTTTTTATTTTATCCATTCGGCCAGCCTGTGTCTCTTGAGAGGGGAGTTCAAACCATTCACATTGATTGAGAGAACCGATAAGTGGGGTGAATTACTGTTCATTCTGTTGGGTTGCATTTTGCTTTGTTTTCTCTCTTGAGCCATTGTGGAATCTAGCCTTTGATCTTTAACTTTTGAGTGGTTTCACATTCGAGAGTGTTTATTGTGCTGATCCTTGTGTAATTCTGTTTTGAGTACTTCTTGGAGAGCTGGCCTTGTCTTCGTGAATTCCCTCAGTCTTTGCTTATCTGAGAATGTCTTTATTTCTCTTTCACATATGAAACTTAGTTTAGCAGGGTACAAGATTCTAGGCTGGGCATTATTCTGTTTCTGAAGATTGAGAATGGGGCCCGAGTCTCTTCTTACTTGTAGGGCTTCAGTTGAGAAATCTGGAGTTATTCTGATGGGCTTTCCTTTGTATGTTACTTGTTTCTTTCACCTTACAGCTCGTAGAAGGGCCTCTTTAGTGGATATTTTGGTCAATCTGATCACTGCGTGATGTGGTGTATTCCTATTTGCATTGAATCTCCCTGGGGGTCCGTTGAGCTTCTTG
Organism: Indri indri; assembly: GCA_004363605.1. NCBI lineage: Eukaryota > Metazoa > Chordata > Mammalia > Primates > Indriidae > Indri > Indri indri. Next base: position 24,284 of record RJWJ010024401.1, on the reverse strand, counting down.
TACCTGCATATCCAGATTTTTAGCAAGGCCTGGTAAATTCTCCTCTATTAATTCTTCAAATAGCTTATCCAGCCCTTGAGTGTTATCTTCTTCACCTTCCGGAACCCCTATCACCCTCAGGTTTGGTTTTTTACATAATCCCACATTTCTTGTAGGCTAATTTCTTTTCTCTTAATTTTCTGCTCAATCTCTGTGACTGACTTATTTAATTGGAAGGAATTGTCTTCAATCTCTGAGATTCTTTCTTCTGTTTGATGTACCCTGTTCTTGAGGCTTTCCATGGTGTTTTGTAGTTCCCTGAATAAGTTCTTCATTTCCAGGAGATCAGTTTGATTTTTCCTTAATATTTTAATTTCTTTAGTGAATTTTTCTTCCAAGTCTTGGAATTTTTTTTGTGATTTCTTTGTGTTGGTCATCCATTTTTTCTTGCATATCATTCAGTTTTCTTACAATCCATGTTCAAAATTCTTCTGTCATTTTAGTGTTCTGAGTTTGGTTAATGTCCATTGCTGGGGAGCTGTTGTTCCTCTCTGGGGGTGTGCTTTCTGTTTGAGTCTTCATACTTCCAGAGTTCTTTCGCTGGTTCCTTCCCATCTGGATCAGTTGTTCCTTCTTGTGTTTAGGTTTTCGTTTGTATAATGACACGCCCTGTTTAGTCTCTGAGCCAGTAGGTGGTGTTTGTGGGTGAGATTTGACCACAGCCTTTATGATGAATCAGTAGATGCAGTACATGCAGTAAAATCGCAGGATGACTTCCCTGTCAGTAGGTGGCACTTGCAGGGCGGAGCGTGCTGTTTTTGGGTCCTGTAGCTAGCTCTTGTTCCTCTAGAGAGGCCCTCTTGTGCCTCCGGTGATGGGTGGGGCCCGGGGATTTCCAGGTGTGTCCTTATTCTCCACCTCAGTGGGGGCAGGACCGGGAGTGAGCCTGGGTGGGGCTGGGTTGGGTAAGCCTGGCCTCAGGTTCCACAACTGCTGTTAGCAGGGGTCAAAGGTCTGCTCTTTGTTTCTGTGCAAAGCTGCTGGGAGGGGCTGAAATGGCTCCACTCAGCTGAAAGTCTGGGCTTGGGGGGTGGGGCTGTCCAAGACCTGCACTCTGGAGCACTGGCTTCTTTTATTATATCCCTGTATGACCCTAAAAGCATACCACTAACAAGGTAAACAACAAGGAGATATTCAGGTTATGTTTATAATAAAATGCTCTATTCTAGTAGCAGTAAAGTCATAAAAAATATCTGATGCTTTTTTAAAAGTCATACTGAAGTGTGATTTTAAAATTTCATGCAAAACTCAGGAGCCATATGTTTGAGCTACTCTGTGATTATCTCTGACATTTAAGCATTAATAGTGGATTCGAGGTATACACTATAGACATGTAAGTTCTTATGAAAATATGCTATAGATTTGCTGACTGAAAAATGTATGATAAAAGCTACGAGAGGGGCGGTTAGTAGCTATGGAAGAATGAATGCCTCACTAGACTACTTCATTGAGAAAGAACTACTCTCTCTCAGCACAGCATTAACTTTCTCTGTCTCTGTCAATCTCTGTCTTTCTGTCTCTCTGTCTCTGTCTCTATATAGAATAACTTTTAACTATAACCAGCAGGACTGTTTTGTGGTAAAGACTGGAAACTGCTAAACAGGAAGAGCCCTTTGATCTTCACATACACATTCCAGGAATGGAGAGCTCACTCCTTCTTATGTAGCCCACCTCATATTTATAAAATAATTTTAAATAATTATTTTTTGAATAGTAATACATTTATATAGTTCAAAGATCAAAACAATGTGAAAAAAAGATATACTGAGGCATCCTGCTTCCATTCCTAACTTTATCCCTCCTATTGTCAACCAGGCTTCTACAGATCATCAGTTTTATTAGCTTCTTGTGATCCATCCAGGTGATTTTTCATAAAAGTAATACCAGTAATTATAAATAGAAGTAATTAAAAAACGTATATTCTCATCCCACTTTCTTTAAGCAAGAAACAGCATCACAATGTATACTATTATAGTCTTTATATTTTTCATTTATATATCCTATAGATATTTCTACATCTTCACATGTAAATCTTCCTCATTCTTTTGCACAGCTGCATAGGATTCAATATATGTATAAACCATAGTTTATTTAATCAGGCCTATTTAAACTTTTATTCTTTCTAGTGTTTTGTTATTACAGACAATAAAATAGTATCACATCAATAACATACTTCATTTGGAGGCTGGATTTTATCAATAATAAATCATGAAGTTAAATTGTTGGACCAATTGTAATTTTGCTATTCTTTGCAAAATTGTCTTTTAATAATTTCCACTCCCACAAGCAAGGCACAAGAATATCTATGTCCTGTCAGCTGCTCAACAAAGAATGTTATCATTTTCTGGATTTTGTTTTTCAATGTAAAAGAGAAATGACACCTTAGCATAATTTTATTTTGTATGTCACTTATTAAGAGTAAGTTTTAGAATCTTTTTTGTTTGAGTCACTTGCATTTCTTTTCCTTAATTCCAAAAAGCTTCTTTGTCCAACTTTTAACTGTTTTTTTTAAAATTTTTTTCTAAACTAGGAAAATACAAATTTTGTTCCCAGTTTGTCTTTTGCCTTTATTACAATAAGTTGGCCATGATGAAGTTTTTTTTTACTATTCTTAATTTTTAAAACTATAATTTATTGACTTTTAAGTTATGTCTTCTAGAATTTGATTTATAACTAAAAAGGTCTTTTCTAAGATTATGGGAGACTTCACCCATGCTCTCTTCCAGGGCATTCGTGGCTTCCTTTTCATATTTAAATATTTGTTTCTATTGGAATTTATGCTAATAAATAGTGAGAACTATTGATCGAAATTTAATTTTCTCCAACTTGCTATCCCAGTACCATTTCATGGAAAAGCCCTAGTGATTTAAGGTCGATATAAAAGATTTATGCAAGTCAGGCATCTAAGAAAGAGCTGAAAGGAAATGCTTCCTACATTATGTATGAGAACATATAAGATAAAAATATGGATGTTGAGTAGCATAGTGTGCTCTGAAAAAAAAAAAAAGGATGGTGGTACGTTCAATACAAAGAAGTCGATTTTCCTTAAATGCAGAACAGGTGGCCAAAAATGAGAGCAAAATGGCAATCTGGAGTGCTATACTCAAAAACACTGGAAAACTACCACAGGAGCCTACCATGAACCTGAATTCTGGATTTTTCCTTATATTTAAAGTTTCACTTACATTTAAAGAAACATTAACCCAGTCAGGCAACATCAATGACTTTCAAACTTTCAGCTGTGATAAAGTTTCCAAAATTGTTCAGAAAAATAATATAATGTATAGAAACACAGTTTTATATATTGAGTTTTGTATCCTGAAACCTTGCTAAATTCACTTAAAATTCTAAGTTTTATAATAGATGATTTATGATTTTCTATATAGACAATCATGTTATCTGAAAAAGAGATTTAATTATTCCTTTCCAATCTACGTTCCCTTTATGTCTTTTTCTTGCTTTATTTCACTATCTTTTTAAATGTTGGAACAAAGAAAGTCGTGAGAATGGATATCCTTTTTTTTTTTCCAATGTTAGTGGGAAGCATTCAGTCTTTAAATTTGGTATTAAGTGTAGATATTTTGTAATTGCTCTTTATGAAATTTTGTAAGTTCTTTTCTATTTCTAGTTTGCTAGGAGACTTCAGGACAAAAAAATGATTGTTCAATTTTGTCAAATGTGGTTGCTATGGAGTAAAATAATCATAAACTTTTCCCTTTTATTCTGCCCATATGGTTGATTAATCTTAAAAGGTTAAACAAATCTTACATTTCAGAAATAAACTCCACAAGGGAATGCAATTCTTTGTATATAATTTTCTATATTATTAATTTACTAGTGTTTTCCTCAAAATTTGCATCAATATTCATGAGGAACAGTAATCTGCATTTGCCTTTTCTTGTAATGCCCTGCCTGACTTGTATGATGGTAATGCTGGACTCAAAAAATGAGTGGGAAAGTGATTTTATGAAAAAGTTTATGTAGGATTAATATTATGTCTTCCTTAAATATTTGAAAGAATTCACAATTAAAGCCATGTGGGACTACAGGTTTTCTTTGTGAGAAGATTTTTAATTATGAATTTAATTTCTACAATAGATATATAGCTATAACACTTACACACACACACACACACACATACAGTCTCCTTTGATGTGAGGCATACTTAATGTTTTGCCTTTCAGGTATGGAATATGAAAAAAGTGATGGGATGTCACTTCCAAGATTAGGTTATGAAAAACTGTGAGCTGTCTTTCTGGTGCTCTCTCACTCACTCTCTCCTTTGCTCACCCTAATGGAGCAAGCTGTCATTTTGTCAGTGGTCCTGTGGAGAGGTCCTCATGGGAGGGATCTGAGGGGAGGCTTCCCCCAACAGCCAGTATAAAACTAAGAGCCTTAGTCCAAAAGCAAGGAACTAAATTTTGCCAACAATGATGTGAGATTGGAGGTGGATCTTTCCCCAGTTAAAGCTTTAAATGAGGCCAATACTATGATTGTTGTTTTGTGAGAGACCCTGAAACAGAGGACACAGCTAACCTCTTCTGAATTCCTGACACACGGAAATTATGAGATATTAATAATGTTCTTTTAAGTGACTGATGTTTGGAGTAATTTGTTAAATAGCAGTAGATATATAATAACACTTCATCTAAGCTGTGAAATTTATTGACTCAAGGTTGTTTCAAGAGCTTTTATATCAATTTGGGACTTTATTAAAATGTGGAGACCTGTAAGCAAACCAACTACAGATGGTCCCCAATTTGTGATGGCTTAACTTAATAATTTTTTTTTCACGTTACGATGGTGCCAAAGTGATGCACGTTCAGTACAAATTGTACATCAGATTTAAAATTTTGATCTTTTCCTGGGCTAGTGATATGCATTACAATACTCTCTAATGACATTGAGCAGCTGCAGCAAGCCACCACTGCCTTCAGACAAGCAATCCCAAGGGCAACAACCGATACGGTACTCTGTAGTGTACCGTATTCAGTGAATTATATGAGATAATAAACACTTTATTATTAAATAGGCTTTGTATTAGATGATTTTGCCCAAATGTAGGCTAATGTAAGTGTTCTGCCCACATTTTAGGTAGGCTAGGCTAAGCTATGATGTTTGGTGAGTTAGGTGAAATTAAATGCATTTTCAACTTATGATATTTTCAGCTTATTATGACATAACCCCATTGTAAGTCAAGGAGCATCTGTAATTCTTATTATATTTTTGCCTTTTTTTTTTTCAGTTGTGAAGGAGCATAACTTTGTGTTACCTAATGGCCATTTTAGGAAATTCAAAAATAGTTTAGGCATAAAATATGCTTGTTAGTTTTATGATTTTGAGTTTGGCATCTGTAGTTGGGAAAGATAAAACGAAGACTAGTTATTAGAGGACACAAGGCATTAATCATAAGTTTCCAAAGACAAATATTTAAAGTCAGTGATATATAAACATGCAGCAATAAACAACAATGGTTTAAAGAACTTATTTTTTAAAGTAAGGAATCTCACAATTATTTAATGTATGTCAAAAAGCACAAAGAGTTAACAAAACAATTTGGTAATGCAAAGTAAATTATATTACTCTGTGTATAAAATAACTTAGTTATTCTATAATTTTAATTTTACTTTTTTTATATATGTATAATTTTGAGTAAATATTTTATTTCAGTATTTTTTACTCTTTGTACTTGAAATTGGATAGTTCGTTTTGCCCTGTCTTCAAAATCATTAGTATTTCCTTTTGTAGTATTTCATCTGCTTTTCACCATAATTACAAAAATTTTTATTTGATATATTTTACTTCTCAGCTCTAGACTTCTCATTGGGGTTTTTTTTTTTTTTTCCTATACCTTTCATTTCTACCTCATTATTTTTACCTTTTTAAGTAAATTCCTGGCCATATATATAATAATTGCTTTAAAGTCAGTATCTGCTAATTCATTTCTGGATCTATTTCTTTTGATTAAACTTTTCTTCTAGTTATGGGTCACATTTTTTTCACATGTTTAGTAATTATAATTGAAGCCCTAATATTTTGAATGTTACAAAGTAAACTGTCTGGATTCTGCTGTTTTCCTATAAAGAGTACTGAGTTTTTGTTTAGCAAGCAGTTAAGTTTCTTATGGTTCCGTTTGTCTCTCTTGAGGCTTAGTTTTACAGTTTGGTGAAGATTTAAAACTTTGTTAAGCTGAATCTATTGTAGTTCATATATATATGTATATGTATAACTATATGTATATAAAACTCTCCTGGGTCTCTACTGAAAGCTCCAGGTTATCAACAAGGACTCTGTACTCTGGCTGCTCGGGTCTCAGTTATTGCCAAGTTCTGTATAACTTCCAGGGCTTTTCACTTGAACATTGCACAGTTGTTGTTCTTTATAGAATTTCTTGTTTAGCATTTGCTCTGTATTATTCATCCAAAGACTCAGAGACCCTTATTCAGTTCTGTAGAGATTTTCCTTTACGTAGCTCCTTCCCATCAGGTACTCCACCCTGTCATTTCCTACTGCCTCTGCTTCTGTACTCTCCAACTTCCATCTTCTCAACTTAGCTTGCTATCCTCTGCCTCAGTATCCTCATCTTACTCTGTGGCTTACAGTATCCTTCAGGCAGAGAACTGGGACAATTGTAGGGTTCACCTTGTTTTTTCTCTTTTATCAATGATTAGGGTGCTCTACTGTCTATGGTCTAATGTCTGAAAACTTTTATTTGATGCATTGTCTATTTTCTAGTTGTTTATGGCAAGAGGGCAAAAAAAATACCATTTTTAGATTTCATTAAAATTTAAGTACTTTAACATACTGCCCGGGTCATATAAAACGTGCTCACAAATATTAGCTATTACTATAATCATAATTCTAATATTATTATCACTTCCTCTATTATAATTATACTGGAATAGTAGTTGTAATACATAATATAAGGGGATATTCTGTCTGTGGAAGCAGAGGCGATGTCCATCCTGCTTCATAGATGCTACTGATGCTTTTAAGATATGTATGCCTGCTTGTTTCTCATTTACACTAAAAAATATTATTTGGAACATATACTAGGTGTCCCATACTTTCCCTTTGAACTTTCTGTAATATAAAAGTATTAATATTTTTCACCTAGATGTTGCTGTGTAAATGCATATTTACTTACTGCCAAGTAGTATAATAAAGCCACTGAATTTGATGAACTTGTAAATGTTTTTCCTTGATTCATTGTGTAACTTTCACTTTGTACTTTGTACTCTGAGTAAAGACAAACTAAATGAAAAACTGTTTTTGCTGACTTAAAAACTGATCAGTGGAATCTACATTGAGGTATTTAGATAATGCTTTAAAATGGAGACTTAAAATATTGGCTGTTAGATGATTCAGATTTTTTTTAAAAAAGTGTATTTGCTGTGTTGCTAAAGTAAAAAGAATAGCAGAATGACATCACAATAAGGAAACTCCTGTTGTTTCTGATTGTGAATGTCTTTGGAGCATAGTATGTCTATATACCTCTTCCAGATATTATTAAGGAGCAGTGGAGACTGATGTATTTAACAACACTATGAAATCTGTAATATAGTTGATAAATTCAGAATTTTGTTGACTCTGGATGTAAATATATGACTGTTTTATCAAGAGAAAAAAACAGCACACACACATAGGAAATTTTTAAAATTTATTTCTTTTCTTCTGTCCTGAGAATTTTACTCTCAAATTTTGCTTATTGTTTTTAAATTCTCTTATATATTTTTGAATGATTTTAAATGCAGAAATTTACAGGATGAAAATGAAGAATGTATGCAAGTAGTTTACACTTTAACTATTCAATAGCAGCAATGTTGGCTAAGAAATAAAATAATATTCATGATGTTAATGCTTTCAGAATGAAGAATTTTAAAATATAAAAATATTTTAAAGTATAACATTTAGAAATTACAAATTGAGCACACTGTGGTTAGTTTTAGGTTTAACTAAGTAATCTTGTATTCAGACATGTGAAGAGTTTCTCATAGAAGTATTCTGTGTACAGGCTAATTGTTAAATGCCCCAGGGAGAGCTTCACAGGCCTGGTTTGTAGTTGTCAGAAGGGCAAGCTGATGTGGTAACAGTGCTGCTATCCAGCGGCTAGTCTCGTAATCCCAGAAGGCCCTCAAGATCTATGAGTCCTTCTCTCTCGAAGCTCATTACTTGGACATGAAGGCACACTGTAATTCCTATCATGTCCTTCCTGTAGCAAATTACTTCCCTGTATCAAAGCAATGTGAAGGCTAGTATTAAGGGTACCACACATTTCCCTAATGGGGCAGAGAAAGATTGGTAATAAGTTTAAAAGATGAAAGATGGTCATCAGGACTAGATAAACTTTTCCAGTGATGGGAAGTTGACTGCTCAATTTTTGGCTGCATTGAGGCTTATTAAGAAATAATACTGTGACTATTCAATTATCTCTCTTTGGCCCAGTTGTGGGAGAATTAGAAGCTTCCCAGCTTAAGGTCTTTTTCAAAAAGACTACTTTTTTCCATTTATACTCTCCTTTTCCTCTTTTTCTACATTTGCCATCAACTGTCCTAATTCTCTTTTTTACATCTTACTCAAAGACTTATTGGTTGGCCTCCAAAAGGTTTACAGTTGGAAGCACATGCTAGTTGGAATTTCTAAATTCCTTATATTAAAATCCTAATGTAGTAGCAGTGTAATGGCTCAGGCATTGTTTCTCAACTTCAAATTCTCAGAAATTCATGTTGCATAGGCAATGTTACTGAAGATTCGGTAATTGTCCCTGAGGCTGCATCAGAAGAACAAGGACAAGTGGGTTGAGGAAAAGGAAAGAAAAGTTTATTAATGTAAATGAGCAAATGAAGAATACAGTACACTCTCATCTTAAAGTATCATAGTCCTCTCTATAAGCACAAATACAGAGCTTTTAAAAGTTTTCAGCTTGGGGTTATTGTTGCTTAACTATAGTTGATGGTCCTGATCAACCCCATCTCCTGTGAGGACAATCTTGTGACCTCTGCCCAGACAATTCCATTGAGCCATCTCCTGTGGTACAAAGAACAAAAGACACTACTCTGTCCCTCTGATTACTGGCTTTGGGCAGGGATGCAGGTATTAATTCCAAAAAGAGTGGGGGGTGGGTTTTAAAGAGACAACTCATAAAACATTTTACCCTTTTCCAGGCCATTCCCTCTGTTACATATTCCCCATTGTCAATTTTACCCTTCCATATCTATGGGAGGAGGGATGATGTAGTCATTGAGTTACTTCCTACTGAATCGGGACAATGTTTTAGATGGAAGGTTTATACTTATTTATGCCATTGCAAAGCTTTGGCAGTAGATAATGCAACAGATTATCAAATGAAAAAAGGCATAAGCAACAACTACAACCATGAAGATTAACAATGAAGGATACCCGATAAGAGAGATTTTACCCCACTTGGTATCTAAGACACCAGTAGGACTCTGGGTCCTTACTGTCACCTTGCACATAATGTTTGATACAGGGCTGGGTAAAGAAGAAACAAGGGACCTCTGAGTAGGGAGCTATTAGTCATGCCCTATAGATGATCCAGGAGACTGGCTTCTGCAAATTCAGAGTGTTATAGGAATATGACAAACCCAGCAGTGAGACAGATCAGCAGAAGAGGAAATCCTCACTAAGGAGTTGTGTCTCCATTCTATAGAAAGAACAAATAGCCAAAGGAAGAATAGCAAAAAGAATACCAGAATTTTCATTTTTCCTTCTTTGTAAACAGATACTTTAGATCACTGGCCCATTCATTGGGGCCTTGGGTCCCTTTCCTTCACGGGACACCTCTTTAGTCTGGTATGATTGATCCAAGGTTTTTACTCCTGACAATTTCAATGTGATGTGAGTTGTTAGAGGCGCTTCATAGGGTCCCTTCCACTTCTCTGCTTCCAACTGGGGTGTGGACCTGAAAGAGGCAAACTCATGTATAGTGGTTAGTATCTGACCCACTCGTTTGACATGTTGCTTTACTCTGCTTTCCTTACTCATGGTTATATTACCATACTTACCTCAGGGTGCTAGGAGGGGTCTCCCATAAACTATTCCTTATGGGCTTAACTTAAGTCTGCTTCTAGAAGCTACCCTACAGGAGGGCAAGCAGCAACACCTTATCCCACTTCAGGTGAGTTTTCTGCACCAATTTTGCTATCATTTTCTTTAAAGTATGATTCATTTTCTCCATTTTTCCCATAGATTGAGGTCTCCAGAATGCATGCAATTTCCATTCTAGATATAGGGGTTTGCTTACTTGCTGGTTACCTGTGATCCAAAGAAGGTCTGTTATCACTCTTGCAAAATGCACAGGGATGCGTAGATGCTCAGATGGACTTTAATGTGCTCCCGGGTCTTCTTGACAATAGGGTCATCAGTCCAGAGACTCAGCCAATAGTTAGAATCCAGGGCAGAAACGTGGTTAAACAAGAAGAGGGAGATGTTCAGGAGGGAGATGTTCAGGAAGGAGGTGAACAGCCTGATGGCTTTAATGCAGTCCTGGGACACAAACAGCTTGACATTCCCTGTCTGAGCCTTGTCTGCCTCCATCAACTCCAGGTCTGTTCCTTCTTGACCTCAGGTTTCTGCAGTTTGGCCATACTGCTGTGGTGCCTGCTGACATCCCTGCTATAGGAGGAGGAGTTGCTGAGCAGTCTCTGCAGCTGCCTGCCTACAGCATCCATCACCAGCATGCCATTCTCCATCTGCTTGGCCTCTTTCCCTGGAGTGCTGATGCCACTATCCCATCATCCTCCAAGGCCTGTTCCTGCTCTTCACTGGCATACATATGTAGGAACTCAGTGAAGGCCCTGTCCCAGGCCAGCAGCTCCTGGTAGGAGCTCATCCCAGAGTGAGTTGCTTCAGAGAGATTTCAATATGCAGGAGAGTTAAGAAACATTAACTAAGAGAGTGAGGAATATCCCTGTTCACATACAGAGTTTCAACACTAAATGATTTAATTTCCCAGTAGTAATATTTATCACTTGCAGATCACTTAATATTTGTTGAACCTACTTTAGGAGGTATATTCCTTACAATATTCTAGATATATATCATAGAACTAAATGAGTATATAAATATGTGTGTGTATACATTCATTTAGTTATCACGACTTCATGAGGTAAATAACAATATTAATCAATATTTTCAAGAGAAGGAAAAGGAGGAAATGGAAATCATGTGGGGTTTTCCAAGGTCCCATGGCTAATAAGTGGCAGAAGTGGAAAACAACCCAGACAGGACATCTTCAAACAGCATGCTATCAATTGCTTAATGATATCGGAGACTACCGTTTGCTTTCTTAGGGAGGGTAGTGATAAGAGGTGAGAAAATCTGAATTACAGAAATACCAGATTAAGTATAAAACAGCTAACTATCTAGGTAATCTCAGGAAGTCTTAAGGTTCCTGAGACCATCCCAGTGATTTGCAGCCTTATTGTTGATAGTGTGCAATGTGGATAATCAAGTGTTAATTATGCTTAGTTGTTTACCATATAAACCAATCAACACTTTCATTCATTGATGTACCTCAATAATGTACAGAGCATTTAACACTTTGCAAATGAATCACTGTAATTTGTTTTAGGTCATTAAATATGAAATGTCTGATTTCAAATCAAAAGTATAGTTTATTATATCGCAAACAAGAAGCAGTACAATTAATCAAAGTGTGCACCTCAACTATCGACACTGTTTTGTCATCTTGATGGTAGCTTGTTTATGCTAGCAGCAAAGAAGCCTGGAGAATGAGTGATAATGAAATCACAAAAGGTGCTTTCCACAGCTTGTTGAGAATTGAATATTTATCCTTGAAAGAAGTGGTCCAAAGCCTGGAAGAAGCCGTAGTCAGTTGGTGAAAGGTATAGTGAATATAGTGGATGACAAAGAGTTTCCAAGTCCAGCCTCTGTAATTTGAGCAGCATCGTTTGTGTGACATATGGTTGAGCACTGTCTTTTAAGAGGATTGGCCTGTCTCTATTGACCAATCTCAGCTTCTTAATTGCAAGCATCCTCATCATTTCATACAGTTGGTTGCAGTAGACATCTGCTGTAATTGACTGACTAGGTTTCATGAAGCTGTAGTGGATAATAACAGCACCAGACTACCAAACAGACACCATTAGCTGTTTTTGATGAATATTCAGTTTTGGACTGTGTTTCAGCACTTCATCTTTATCCAACAATTGTGCTGAATGCTTGCAATTGTCAAAAAGAATTCATTTTTACAACACACGTATGATGTAGAAATGGTTTGCCTTTATGTTGTGACAGCAAAGAAAGGCAAGCTTCCAGACCATTTCTCTTCTGATGCTCATTTGCTTGCACTACAGATTTCAGCTCATCATTATCCACCTTGGTCTCAGGTCACCCATGTGGCTCATTTTCAAGACTAAAATCACCGGAACGGAACTTCTCAAACCATTGATGTACTGTGTGTTCATTAGCCACATCCTTCCCAAACATTTTGTTTATATTTAGAGCTATCTGCACTGCATTGTTTCTGTGACGGAATTCATATTTGAGAATAACTTGAATTTTTGACTTTTCCATGGTTTTACAAAAATTGCCGTAAAAAAAAATTGAAAGATAATCACAAGCCAAACCGTGTGTTTGAAAGCATGAAGATACACCTTCACAATAAAAATAAAACAAGAAGTGTCAAAGTGAAATGTCAGAGATATCAACTGTCAAACTTAGTACTTAAGGAAATGGGTCATTTCTACTTATTAACCTAATAGTATGCTAGTTTTTGCCCTAAGTGCATGTGTTGGGGAAAAGCAAGAGGGGGTTTGAGCTTCACAAATACCCAGTGAACCAAGAAGATGCTCAGGCATTTAGAAATTCACCAGATGCCAGAGGGGGCATGAAGCACAGGAATCAGGAGTCAGAAGAAAGAATTTGGATTCCCTCTGCATTCTGAGCTCTTTAAACTGGATCTGAGCAGTATCTGCCTAGCAACCTATCAAACGGAAGCAGTGGGAAAAAAGCTGCATGGTGGTGGTTGGTGGACTCAGAATCTTTTTGCTCAAAAACTGCAGAAGCAGTTTTTACCAAATGCCAAAAAAATCCCCAAATCTTGTTGTGTTGCATAACTTATTCTAGTCTTCTACTTTTTAAAACTTTCTATATTTTAACATATTTTTTTAAGTTTATTTTATATTATTGTTTTAAATGGAGTTTACTCTTTGGATTAATAGGACGTCCTCTCAGGATGAGTATTCACAACTTCTTTCTCTTGATGCCAAAAGAGACTGATCAGGGTTGCAATCATTTCCAATGACATTTCAAAAATTCTCCACTCCTCCTTTCCCCTAGGCCCTTGGTGTGGGCATTATTATAAAGTAATGGATTGAAAATGATGACAATTTACTCTTTCAGCACAATGTATGACTTCAACACAGTTATTCTTCTATTAATATAAATCACCTAGAGGAAAATAAGAGAGAAGATGGGTGCAAATGACTTTAGACTTTCAGTCCTCAGTTTTTCAATACTGTGTAAAGTAACAGTGAAATTGCTTTCAAAGTCAGAAGTAAACAAGATGAAATTCACTAAAAAGAAAATAAATAAAACCAATTCCATTCAGTTTGAATGTAACTTTTTACCAGTTAAAAGTGTCTACAGATGGAAGATATTTTCTTTCATTCGTTCTTAGTCTGCCTCCTTGTGGTTTCCAGAAAACTGTTACCCAGCCTAAGCTAAGGTGATAAAGTTATATGATACCCAATAACAGGATATTTTAATATTTCTGTTAATGTCATTTAGAAAAATATCTAAGCTTGCTTTATTTGAGAAAACAAAAATATAGAAAATTAGAAATAAATACCTCAAAAGTAATATCTTTAAATAAATCGATGGAAAATATTTCCTTTAATTCCTAAAATTCTTTTTAAGAATGAAATTACTATATAAACTATATATCTTTCAAGAATGTCAATGTTTTTTGTTTTTATGAACCTCATAGAAATAAAAACTCTGAAGCAATTGTCAAAAAATGCTGTCTGAAACAATCTGGCTGAGGGTTTTTTTTTTTTTTTTTTTTTGTATTCAGTCAATGTCCCATGAACAGATTTTAGAAGCATGTATCACTTCTTTACAAAAAATAAACTGCAGATTTTTACCTGTGACAGGAGGAGGCACATTAAATAGCTATGGTACCTTGTAATTGGAAATTGCTCTGGTGGGAATACTGCAAGCCAGATCTGGACTCCATTGCTGGTATTGTCATTCCTTGACTTTCCTAAAATTTAAATGCCAATGTTTGTAGATTACAAAGGGTGTCTATTGATAACTATACATTGACATATTTTGATGGTGAATAGGTAAATATTATTGATATATTTTGATTTCTTAATTTTTTTAGTATTTAAACAAGTAATCTCTAAACTGCTATTAATCAATACTATGCTTGATTTTGTTTTTTATTACCTATTCCATATGTTTCATTTTGTCTTCTGCATTACGCACAATTCTCTCATGAATTAGGGGATATGCTGTTGTTTTTTCATTTTTGGCAGTGCAGTGGGTTTTTAGCTTTCCATGTGTGAACAGGTGAGTGGATTCTTAAATAAATAAATAAGAGAAAGAATAAACACAAACATTATGATTAATTCCAATGCCATTTTCCCAAATACTGTTCCAAGATTCAGTATGACCACAACCTTTGAATAAAGTTCAGCAAAAGAAAATCAGGTGGTACAAACTATGCTCTATGCACATGCGGGCACACATACGTAACACGCGCAGACGCCCAGACACGCACACTGTTTTCTTACCAAGACTTCTGCCTGTGTAGCTCTAGGGATCCTGGACAAGGCCACTCTCACCTCTTTGGACTCAGTTTTCTCACGTATGAAATGGTAGGATAGGAGCTGGACAGTATTTTTTGAACTGAGAGCTATAGATCTATTTCTCTGTCTTCAAGTCCTCTAGGAGAATTTTTAAGTACAGCTGTCCATTGGTATCTGTGGGGTATTGACTCCAGGTCCCCCTTCAGATACCAAAATCCACAGATGCTCATGTTCTTTTTATGCAATGGCATAGTATTTGCATATAACTTTACACATTCTTCTCCTATACAGTTATGTATCACTTAACCATAGGGATACATTTGGATAAATGCATTGTTAGGTGATTTCGCCATTGTGCAAACATCATAAAGTGTACTTCCACAGACCCAGATGGTATAGCCTACTACACACCTAGGCTCTATGGTATAGCCTATTGCTCCTTGGCCACAAACTTGTACAGCATATTACTGTATTGAATGCTGTAAGTAACTGTAACAAAATAGTAATTATTTGTGTATCTAAACATATTTAAGCACAGAAAGGTAATGTCTTCCACTACGATGTTCCAAAGGCTATGACATCACTAAGTGATAGAAAATTTTAGCTCCAGAGTAATCTTATGGGTCCATTTTATATGCATTCCATTGTTGACTGAAACATAGTTATGCAGCACATGACTATACTTTAAATCATTTCCAGATTACTTATATTAATAATATTTAATACAATGTAAATTCTATGTAAATAGTTGTTATACTATATTGTTTAGGAAATAATGACAAAAATAGTCTGTACATGTTCAGTACAGATGTAAAGGCTTTTCAAATATTTTCAATCTGTGATTGGTTGATTCCACAGATGCAGAACACATGGATATGGAGAGTTGACTGCATTTTGTTTACAAAATTATGAAAATTTAAACATATATGCAAATCGTGGATAATTTGGATGACTGCCTTATAACTAGGCACAGCAGTGAATTCAAAACTTAAAACAGAGGCTTTGAATTTTTAAGAACAAATTTCTCAAAAAATAGCCAAAGAATCTTTGTAGGCCTCAAAGGTATTCTTGATAATCCACAAGAGCACAAATTTGAGAAACATTTCTCAAATTTCTTTCAGCACTTAATATTTATTTTAAAATATGATATTCACTTGCTTTTAAGTAGAGTTACCAGCAGAAGGCAGCACACTGCAAAAGAAAGACAAGATTGATTTTTCTCTATTATTTTTGGATGTTCAACTCCTGCAGGCATTTCAAAAGAAGCAGACCAATTTAGAAGACTATAAGACATGGGTTGTCTAAAAACAAGCCACAGTGTCTGTGAAAGAAAACTGGCAACCTCCAGAAAGTGCTTTCTAAAATTTCTAACACAATGATGGTAATCTGTAGTTCTCTTTTTCAGAATATGAAGAAGAGATGTCATGAACTCATAGGGAAAAGAATAGCCAAAAAATGAAAAATATTTGTGACATTAACAATACTGAAGGAAAGAATGTTAAGCATTCCAAGGAAATACACACAAAAATCTCTCCAGTATGGCTTCAAAATAATTGAGTTTATGCAAAAACAAAGTTGTGAACAAATGGACTGAACATTAGTAAGAGGAAGTTATGAAAAGATAGATTCATTGCTGATCAGGTTCAGAATGAACATACACCAAAGGAAAAGATGTTTCAGAGTATTTAGACTAATAAATTGTAATATCTCAGGACAGAAAAAAATAGTAAAAGGAAAGACTAATATCTATTGGGCTTCTAATATGTGTCTATTTTAATCAGATAATTCCAAGATCATATACCAATAAAAATAATTGGCTCAAACTCTGCCCTCATTGGCAAATAGTCCCAAGTATCCACAAGTTTGTTAAGATAATTTTAAAAAGCAGAATTCGAAAATTGTCAAATGCAGAATTTCTTATTTTTAGCAGCTAATATAATTAGCTACCAAACTATTTAATTACCATATTGATGCTACTTTCCTGATCTGATTATTTGAGTTTTATTTTAATTTGACCTGATAATTTGAGTATATCACACATGATCATGAGTTTGTTACTAAAATCTTTGATGGCTACATGTTTCCATTAAACAATTATAACTAATTAAAAATTTATAACTGAATAATCATTTGTTATAAAATATATCATTATCCTACAATTAATTTCTTTAATATTAGAATATATGTTTTATTTCTAGACATATGATAGAGGGGATATACTTTTAATTAATATTGAAATTGTGAGTTTAATTTTTAAAATATATATTTCTTTACAAATAGATTATTTAAAAATTTTAAAGACTCTTTTATGACACCCATATATTCATTCCTGATCAAACACAGCCAAACAAAGCCAGAGACCCTGATTAAAACAAAAACTGTACGTCTATAGATTTGCCCCTTGCTTTCTTACCAGTAATGGGAAAATAACCAGCTTGAACAACTTTGCGGAAAAGATGCAACTGACCCAGAGGTCAAAAACAAACAGAAGAACACACTCCATGTTTCATTATGACACTAACGCAAATAAAAGAGAAAGCAAACATCCCTCCTTCTGCTTTCATAGTACACAGGATTAAAAGCAACAGCTGGCTTTGCTTTCCTGAAGCTATCTATCACTTACATGATTGCCTAACATCAACGGAGACAGAATACTATTTTGTAAACTGAGTTGAAGGTATATGGAGAGAAAGGGCCTTTCAGATCTTGTTGGGGCTTCTGGATGACTGAATCCTGTCAAATCTATAGCACACCTCTGATATTCTCCCTCAGCTCAGAGCAATGTGTCAACACTTTGATAATTGGAGTAACAGTCTTGTGATTTTGCCGTATCTATGTGCCACCTATCCTGTTAATTTTCTTAATGTTTTTCTATTAATTAACTACTATTAAATTTAATACATTTTTTCTTAGAAATTCACATTTGTGTTTTGGCATAAATAGGAAACTAAAATTAGCTATCATGAACATAATGAAAACAGAGTACTCATAAATACTATTTGAATACACTTGCCTATCAAAGTTCTGAGCCTGAGGCCTCATACCTTCTTTTTAAAAAGAGTAATAGCAAGTGTTTGAGAATGTTAAAAACTTGGAATAATCAAAATAAGACTCTTCTTGATGTATTCCACAGGGGTTGAAAGGTAATTGTGATGGGGAAATGCAGGACGAGTGCTTGGTTATAATATGGCCAGGAGTGATAATGTTTCAGATCCTTAACTATCTGGGCACCACCTACAGAAAAATATAAATTTTATATAAGCTTCCAGATGACCTAGCATGGTCTATCAGGCCTCCCCAAGGTTGGAGTGAAGTCTGCTCAGAACTTGCCACACAAGACATGATAGGTTTCATCCTGCATAGACCCTTCTGCATCTGTGGGTATCACCCTTTCTCCTGATATACTACTAGTCTCTCACCATGTTTCCTCCAAGGTCAATTGGCTGTTAAACGTACCCTAGCTATTATATTAGCGTAAGAGCAATGTAGGGGTATAAATAAAATAATAAGATTGGCAAAAATGTAAAGTTTGAAATTTGCTGTCGTTTCCAATTTTACTTAGGTCCAGTACTCAGTTGAAGTCAGTTTTATCTATTTTGTTTGCTTGTTTTCTCTCTAGTTTTATCAATCATTGAGCATTTAAGATCTATTTTTGTTTGCCTCCAAAATCTGCCACTTATCACCTCGTAATTCCATTTCCAGAAACAAATGATAAAACTTGACAAAATTAATTACGCCCAAACTGTATCAGGACTTTGGTCAATTAGTACCACTTGGCTGAATATAATCCTTTTCATTCTCCAAGGCTGAACCTCAAAACATCTCTCCCTTTATTTTTTAAATAAGAACTGTAGTTAATTGAAGTAACACTTAATTTTGCTCTATTTTGAAGTTAGTAGTAGCTCACTTATTTTTAATTTCTGTATTCCCTCATGGTACCTCTCACAGAGTTTTGTAAATAATTGCTGAATTGGTTTATGAATGAATAAATAGAAAGTGATTATATTCAAACAAAACACTATTAAAGTATTCACAAATAATATGTTGACTTTTGTAAAGACTTCTGTTTCTTTTGTAACAATATATTGAACCTCTCATGAAAATGAGTTGGAAAATATAATATCTTAAAATAAACTTTGTGGGGATGAGGGGAAACTTCCACTTTCCCCCTGAAAGTTTGCTGAAAGATCAACTCACAATTAAGGCAGATTGATACGAGGAGAGGTTTATTTACTGTGCACGTGGGGAGAGTCATAGAGTGATTACGCAATACCCCAATGGGATCCAGATATTTTTATAACCAACTTTTAGAGGGGAGGGAGAGATGAGGAATATAGATAATTCTGTTTAGGGGCAATAAATGGTTGCTAGGGAGGATGAATGGATGGGGGAAATAAATTGACTTGTAAATGATTCCCTTTGCAAATTAAATTAACCTTGAGAGATAGTTATTATTATTATTTAGGCATCCATATGTTTCTAATTTTATTTTATTTCATTTTTTTTATTTCAGCATATTACGGGGGTACAAATGTTTAGGTTATGTATATTGCCTTTGCCCCACCCGAGTCAGAGCTTCAAGCGTGTCCATCCCCCAGACAGTGTACACTGCACCCATTAGGTGTGAAAATACCCATTCCCTTCTCTCCCCTCCCACCTGCCTGACTCCCGATGAATGTTACTACTAAATGTGCATGTAAGTGTTAATCAGTTAATACCAATTTGATGGTGAGTACATGTGGTGCTTGTTTTTCCATTCTTGGGATACTTCACTTAGTAGAATGGGCTCCAGCTCTATCCAGGATAATACAAGAGGTACTAGATCACCATTGTTTTTTGTGGCTGAGTAGAACTCCATGGTATACATATACCACATTTTATTAATCCACTAATGTATTCCTGGGCACTTGGGTTTTATCCACATCTTTGCAATTATGAATTGTGCTGCTATAAACATTTGAGCGCAGGTGTCTTTTTTATAGAATGTCTTTTTTTCCTTTGGGTAGATGCCAGTAATGGGATTGCTGGATCAAATGGTAGTTCCACTTTTAGCTCTTTGAGGTATCTCATGTTGCTTTCCACAGAGGTTGCACTAGTTTGCAGTCCCACCAGCAGTATATGAGTGTTCCTATCTCTCCACATCCACGCCGACATTTATTGTTTTGGGACTTTTTGATAAAAGCCATTCTCAATGGAGATAAGTGATATCTCACTGTGGTTTTGATTTACATTTCCCTGATGATTAGAGATGTTGAGCATTTTTTCATATGTTTGTTGGCCATTAGTCTGTCTTCTTTTGAAAGGTTTCTGTTCATGTCCTTTGTCCACTTTTTAATGGTGTTGCTTGATTTTTTCTTGCTGATTTTCCTGAGTTCTATATAGATTCTAGTTATCAGTCCTTATCAGATATGTAGCATGCAAATATTTTCTCCCATTCTGTAGATTGTCTGTTTGCTCTTGTGATAGTTTCCTTGGCTGTGCAGAAGCCTGAGCTCCCTAAACTGTGTGTTTTAAAATCCAATGTGTACAATTTTTACAAGGATGACAGTGTTCTGTATACAAATGTACTCTTCCCTTTTTCAAGAGAGATGGAAAAAGTCATAGTTTTATCCTTATATCATTTAACAGAATTTATATTATTCCTCAGAGAATTTATTTGAGCTAATATATATTACAAATTAATACTAACATAATTATGGCATATAATAGCAACTTATATTCATATGTAGGGGTGAAAGATTTTACAGTTGTTTTATAAAGGCAGAATTAATAAATTCTTTTAAAATGTTTATTATCCTAGCTATAATTTATTATTAAGATTTGAATCAAAGTTAATCATTCTCCGTATTTTTATTGTTTTAAAAAGCATGACTGAAATGGTGAACTGTTTCCTCATTGGAATTTTAATCAATTACAAATGTTCTATTTTATAATTTATTTATTTATTTAGCAAATGTTTAATCTGCTCTTATGTGTCAGGCACTTCAAGTACGTAATTATTAATCAGTTTTTGTCCTTTCTGTTTAGTTGGGACTCTTGGTATTAAGTAAAAGGACTCTCGGTATTACATAAAAGAAGTGTACTCAATACATTTAAATAATAGAGAAGTTGAGGGTCCATTGAAGGAACGTAGGAGAGGGATTTCTAAAATACAGAAGGGGGGGTGGAGCAAGATGGCCAAATAGAAAACTCTAGTGATTGTCCCTCCACATGAACACCAAATTCAACAACTATCCATGCAATGAAGCAGCTTCAGAAGAACTAAATCATGTGAGTGATCATACGACATGGTTTTAGCATTATATCAAGAAAAGAGGCACTGAAGAGGATACAAAAGACAATGTTGCAATGCCTACGCCACCACTCCTTCATCCCCTGGCACTGCTGCGCCAGATCACCAAGTGGAGAGATAATCTATGTGCCCAGGGTAGGAAAAGTGAAATGATTGTGAGACTTTGGATTGAAACCCAGGGCCACCCTGGCAGAGGGAAACACAGCACAGGACAGAATTCTGCTGGTGCCCAAGGAGGGAACATTTAGACCAGCCCAGCCAGAGAGAAATCCTGTACCCCAAGACCTGAGTTCTGGCTAACCTGACAACCAGCTGACAAAAAGTGGTCTGGGGCCTGAACTAAATTTGTAAGGCAGTCAGGCCACAAAGGCTGCAGTCCTTGGGCAACTCCTGCAACTGCGCTGGCTTGGAGCCAGTGGACCTTGGGTGTGATGACCCATTGAGACACCAGCAGTGTCAGCCAAGCCAGTGCTTGTGTCATTCGCCCCCCACCCCCCCCACCCCGACTCCCACTCCCACCCATCTGCAGGCATTGCAGCTCACGTAGTCTTCTTCCACTTGGGGAAAGGAAAAAGAAAATTTTGGAGGACTTTGTTTTGCAACTTGTGTACCAGCTTTGCCATAGTAAAATAAAATACCAAGAATAATCCTGAAGCCCCTGGAAGGCATATCTGGACCTACCCTATGCAAGAAGGAAACATGTTGCTCTAAAGGGAAGGGCCCAGTCCTGGCAGGCAGGATTTACCACCTGCTGACTAAAGAACCCTCAGGCTTTGAATAAACATCAGAGGTAGCCAGGCAACAGTCACCTTGACCTTTTGGTGAGACTGCCCTGGCTTCGGTGTGTCCTGGAGCTGGTGGCCATGAGGAAGTGCCCAAGTCACTCCTTCCCCATTTCTAGCAGCCTAGCACAGAGAGTGGGGGAAGAGAATGAGAGAATTTGTCTGGTAATCCAGGGAATCTCCCATATCTTACCCAAGTCCACCAAGGTGGTAATGCCAGGAGTCTGCAAGAATCACAGCATTACTAGGCTTGGGGAATCCTCAGTGCTGATACTGCTGCAGTGACCAAAGACTTAGATTAGATCACAACCCTCAATTCCCTTTGAATAGCTGGAAAACCTAAAGAAAGACAAGTTCAACAAGCCCAGACTGCAAAGAGTAAAATAAATGCCTAACTCTTCAGTGCCCAGACATCAATTAACATCCACAAGCATCAAGAACACCCAAGAAAGCATGAACTCATCAAATGCACTAAATAAGGTACCAGTGACCAATCCTGGAGTGAGGAGAGAGGTGACCTTTCAGACAAAGAATTCAAAATAGCTGTCCTGAAGAAGCTCAATGAACTTCAAGGCAACACAGAAAAGGAATTCACAAGCTTATCAGAGAAAATTAACAAAGAGATCAAAATAATAATAAAAAAAACAAACAGAAATTCTGGAGCAAAAAATACAATTGACAAACTGAGAAATGCATCATAGTCTCTCAACAGCAGAATTGACCAAGAACACAGAATTAGTGAGCTTGAAGAAAGGCTATTCGAAATACAGTCAGAAAAGAACAAAAAAGAATGAATCATGCCTATAAGATCTAGAAAATAACCACATAGGGGCAAATCCAAGAGTTATTGGCCATAAAGAGGTAGAGAAAAAGATTGGGGTAGAAAGTTTATTCGAAGAAATATTAGTAGTAACAGATAAGTTTCCAAACCTAGAGAGAGACATCAATATTCAGGTATAACAAGGTCATCTAACACCGAGTAAATTTAACCCAAACAAGACTATCTCAAGGCATTTTATAATCAAGCTCCCAAAAGGTCATGGGTAAAAGAAAGGTCCTAAGGGAAGAAAGAAAACAAAAAACAAAAAAACCATAAAGGAGCTACAGTATGTCTGGCAGCAGGTTTTCAGTAGAAATGCTAGAGGATTTTCTTTTCTTTTCTTTCCCAGCTTAGATTTTATGATCTATCACTTCAGTCCTTTCCCTTTCAGGAACTCATTCTCACTTCCACACTTACCTGGCATAATCTTAATGGGACTTAAATCCATCTCTCTCTCTACTCCCTGCCTAATGAGACTGGAGAAAAATACACAGCTATCCTGCCTTTTCTCACATTCATGGCAACTAACACCAAGTAAATCTTTAAAACTACTCAGAAATCCCACGTTTCCCTATTCCGTTTCACACCTTCCTCTTTCTCCTCAGACCTCTGACACATATTTCTCCTCATTTTCAGCTGACAACCTATTTCCCTGAA
The DNA here is from genome assembly GCA_004363605.1 of Indri indri. NCBI lineage: Eukaryota > Metazoa > Chordata > Mammalia > Primates > Indriidae > Indri > Indri indri. The sequence continues at coordinate 896 of RJWJ010024401.1, read as the reverse complement.
GATGCAGAAACAAACAAAAGAGAACTTTTCAACATTTCCCACCATTCGTCTATCAGTATGTCTGTATCTATTTGCATGCACTCTGTCTTCAATTTTGTCAGTATGGGTTCTTGTGTAAGAACAACTCGTAACCAATCCTGTGCTCTCTTGCCTAACCAAGCTCATTGCTCCAAAACACTGCATTATAAAACTTTCCCTTATCTTATTATCCTTACCTTGTTTTGTCAGCAGGAATAGTAGCAGTTGATCTACCTCTGCTTCTGAAACGTGGCACTTCATTACCAGTTCTACTTTGCTGGCCTTCTCAGTCTTCTTTGCGAGCTACTTCTCAACTCTTCAACTTCCAAGTGTTGGCATACCTCAGGGTTGAATCCAAGATCTCCTCTATTTCTACATTACTCTTTAGATGATCTTTTAAGATGGCTTTACTTACAATCTAAATTCTGGTAGCTTCCAGATTTATATTCGCCACCTATTTCTTCTGGACCCCAGAAATGTATATACAATTGGTAATTTGACATATCTAACAGGCAATGACACACAACATGATCAAAACCAGATCTTCCTCAAGTCTTCCAAATGCCAGTAAATGGAATTCTTCCTTCAAGTTACTTAGGCGAAAAACCTTGTGCTAATTTTTTATTCCTCCTTCCCTCATATCCCACATCCATTTGATCAGCAAATTCAGTTGGCTCCGCTTTCAAAATTATTCCAATCCATTTATTTTTCATTGTCTCTATCACTACCAACCTGGCAGAAGCTACCATCAGTTTTTGACTTGTTGCAATAGCCTCTCATAAATTGCTGTGCTTTGGAAAATAAATTAAAAATATTATTGTTTAACCTAACTTCTTATTTCTTATATTTAGCCAGCCTCTCATAAATTGCTGTGCTTT
>RJWJ010024400.1:0-24879 GCA_004363605.1 Indri indri | reverse complement strand
ACTGCGCCCGACCCTTGAATAACTTTTATATAGATGAATGCCAATGATAGAATAAGGAATGATAGAAGTTAGCACACTAAGTCCCCTCACATGTGGTGCCCTGTGCTGCCTCAGGACTCTGCAGAGAATCCCCACCAGCAAAAAAGCCCTCATGAGATGTGCCCCCTTGACCTGGGCACAGTTCCAGTTTCTAGAACTATAAGAAATTTCATTATAAAATACCAAGTTTCAGGTATTCTGTTACAAGCAACAGAAAATAAACTAAGGCTCTGAGTTACTATACTTTCATAAGAATAATTTTCTCAGTAGATATGTAAATATAAATTATTGTGTAATATAAAATAACCATGATGGTAACAATAATAGTAATCTAGAAAATAGTCCTTCATAAGAGCCCACATTGTCTGCTTAATACTTTTTCTGAAAATTTCTTGGGGAATTGCCTCAGAATTCAATTAGAAATATTAGAGAAAGAAAAATTAAGAAATATTAGCAGTGAAAGTTTAGTAGTAACATGAGAAGATACGGAGGTTTAAAATTGCAGAAGAAATATTAACAGATCAAAAATAGTCAATGATAAGATAAAAATTATATTCAACTGGAATAAAATAACTTACATTAGCTAGCCATAAAATATGAATCATTAAGGTTTTTTTTCAGTTGTAAAAGTAATTTTTAAAAACCCAATATGTGTAGCCAACATAGAAAATACATGGGATGAAAAACATGCACCACAGAATAATGGTGGCTAAGAGTGCTAATAAACTCCAAAATCTATTAATAGGCTCACCAAAGGATCACCCCGTAGGTGCCAACAACATTGTTTGAATTTTCTGCCAGAAGAACAGATGCTGCACTGTTTAAAAAAAAAAATAAGGGTCCCTTGAATTAGTCTGTGGCCTGTGACATCTACTTTTAAATGTGGAATAAAGCAATATCTATAGTAAGAATTAAAACTCGTGTTTGTAAAAGCAAAAGCTTTGCAAAAAAAAAAGAAAAAAGATAGTGCATGCTTGGGACATGTGTGTGTGTTTATAAAATCTATTGCAAAATAACAATAATGCATAATTGCACAGTTCTTTTTACTTTCCAGTAGAATTTTCAATGTAATACTCTAAAACAAATAAGTTTTATTATGACTATTATTCTGCCTTCATTTTACAGATAAAAAAAGTTGATGTTGGAAAAGATAATTAACCAGTGACACCTAACTATAAATGTTTTAGAACCAAGGAGGCATCAAACTGAAAGTTAATAGATTCTAATTTATTTTGGCGATTACACGATATGCCCTCCACTAGAAGCTTTCTTCAACTCTATTCAGAATTTGGTAAAAAAAGGCAAAGTTAAGTCAGAAGATGACTCCTGGCTCATATATTTTATCTAAGTCTGTGCATTACTGAAGTAGTAAAAAGCCTCATTGCTGACCTTTTTTATTTCATGGATATGAGATAATCTGACTTACAGAGTAATATGTTTAGATTTGGTAATTTCCATGATGGTTTAGATTTCCAGCATATCATTTTGCCATGGCTACATAGATTAAAATAACAGTTAGAAAACAGTTGATCACAACCAAGTATATCAATTTTCCAAATGTATTTCTGTAGGAAATTTCTTTTTACAATTTATAATTTGTTTTTATTCTATATAACTGAAAAAAAGCACAATTTCATAAGCTTATAAAAATGATAAAAAGCAAGAAACAAAATTAAATGTAAAATGTTTTCAATTATGTACATGTCATAGGAATAGAAAAAAGACTGGAATGGAATACATGAATCTGTCCTGAGCCATCCAGGTCTTCAGATTAGGAGCAATTTTGATTTTCTTACATATACTTTTCTATAATTTCCAGATTTTTTTACAACGAGCATGAATAACATTATAGGCAGGAATAAAATAGAAAGTTATTTAAACAAGTTGCAGTGTATCCATACAATGGAATACTACTCAGCAATGAAGGGGATGATCGTGGATGCACATGTCAACATGGATGAATCTTTAAAGCATCATGCTAAACAAGCCAGATACAAAAGACTACATATTGTATGATTCCATATATATGACATTTTAGAAAAGGCAAAACTAGGGATGGAGGGGAAGGCACTGATTGCAGAGGGGTATAAGGGAACTTTTGGGGGTGATAGAAATGGTCTATATCTTGGTTGTGGCTATTGGTACATGACTATATATAATACATTGAACTGTGTACCTGAAAGGGGTGAATTTTATTTTATGCAAATTATATCTTAACAAATCTGACTTTTAAAAATGGCAAACTTAATGGACCAGATTTGGGAATGTTTTTATAGCATGTGTAGGTTTTGGAACGTGATCTAGTTGTTCCAGAAAGTTATTGTCTTAAAATGAGGTTCATAGAGTTCTTTGAGTATTGAACATATCTATTATATATAATAATTTACATGCCCAGCCTGCTAAATTCGTTATTTTACCAGAACTTAAAGGATAAAGACACCAAATCCATTCTTGGGATTTATAAGATTACTCTTTTTTTTTAATGCCAAACAATTTTTATTCAACACAATTCTTTGAGCTTTTTTTCAGGCATCTCTATATATGATATTTATGGGTTGTTTTTTTTTTAAATTGAGGTGAAATTCACGTAACATAGAATTAACTAGTTTAAAGAATATGTTCCAGTAGCATTTACTACATTCAAAAAGTTGTGCAACCATTGCCTCTGTCTAGTTGCAAAACATTTTCATCACCCCAGAGGGAACCCCCATCCCCATTAAGCAGTTACTTCCCATTTATCACTCTTCTGCAGCCCCCGGCGACCACTTGTCTGCTTTCTATTTCAATGGATTTACCTTCTCTGGATATTTCATATGAATGGATTAATATAATATATGGCATTTTCTGTTTGGCTTCTTTCACTTAGAATAATGTTCTTGAGGCTTATAAGAGTATATTTTTCAGCTTTCAATCAGAAACATCAGATTTAAAAATTAAAATGAATTTGACTGGGATTTTGGCCTAACACATTAGCTCAGATTATTCTTGTTTGAAAAAGTGCTTACAGGGTAGTGATATCTCATATTTGCATAGTGGTTGCCGTTTATAGAGTGGTTCCCAAAATTTCCCTGATTTGGTGGTCACAGCAACCCAGTGAAGTAGACAGGGCAAGTGTCATAACCCCCACGGTACAGTGCTGATACTACTCCCTTCACTGCCACTGATGATAAAGGCACTAAGATTTTTTGAGTGCTTAGTCTGTGCCAGACCCTGTTCTAAGTGTTTTGCATCTATTAACTCATTTAATCATCACAACAATCCTGGGAGGTACATACTGTTATTGTCATTATTTCACAGATAAGAAAATTTAGGCCCAGAAATAACTTTCCCAAGGTCACATGCTTAGTGAGTGAGAGTCATAGATTGAGACCCAGTCTCAGCTGGTGCTGTGCACACCTCCCTCGTCAAATGGGAGGCATGAACCTCCCACTCTTTCTGGCCAGTCTTATGTGAAACAGTGTTGCTTAATGTTCTACAGTGGACAGTGGCTCTCCTAAATAAGTCCTTTTACCTTGCAGGTGTCAGCTACTGGCGGGTGCCTCATGAGCTGATAGAGTGCTGGACTCTAGAAGAGCGGCCTTTACTTGGAAGCCTGCGTCACATGGCTCCGATTCGAAAGAGGTCACCTGTGCTCTGTTGATTATTTGTTTTGTTTTGTTTTTGACCCATATTTTTACTGCCTTTATGAAGGGAAAGTGAATGATAATAGTTCTTGACCTCACTATGCTTATTAATCACCTAGATAAATATTCTGCCTTACCATCAACGTACAGATCTTGATAAATACCAAGTTACCAAAGCTATGTAAAAAGTGGGAAAAATTCTCTAAAACTGCACATGTCATATGTTCTTATTCGGAAAGTGTGATTTTAAAAATACTAGTGGACACAGTGGGAATGCTGTGGTAAGTATTTTTTCCCCACAAAAGTGAGATCCCAGGCTTTCTTGGCAGTAGTCAAAAAATCTACTTAGACTTAATACTTGAAATTTCTTATGGCTTTTTCTGAATTCCTTTCTCTTTCCTATTGCCACAGATAGCATTTTTGTTTAATAGGTTCTTTTGTGTTCCATGAAATTATTAGCATTAAACTCCTCCATGTCTGTGTCTTTCACTGTGTTTTAAATATATTTAAAATCATATTTCTGCTGGGTGTGGTGGCTCGTGCCTGTAATCCCAGCAGTTCGGGTGCCTGAGGTGGGAGGATCACTCGAGCCCAGAAGTTCCAGACCAGCCCAGAGTGAGACTCCATCTTCAAAAACTGAAAAAAGTTAGCTGAGTGTGGTGGCGCATACCTGTAGACCCCGCGACTCTGGAGGCTGAGGCAGGAGGATCACTTGAGCCCAGGAGTTTGAGGCTACACTGAGCTATGATTGTACCAGTGCATTCCAGGCTGAGTGACAGAGTGAGACCCCATCGCTAAAAATTAATTAATTAATTAAAATTTAAAATATTTTTTAAAATCATATTTCTTTTATGGTATCTCAGTTTTCTTCATGGCCTTCAGATGTTCTGATTTCTTGATCACCTGTTCTAAAATTTGATTCAGTGCCCCTATGGAATTTCAGACTACTTTCTTACTTTTGTCCTTTAGATCTTTCACAGAAATATGGAGAGGCTTATTCAGTTTTTAGTAATTAATCATCTCTTGTCAAAACAGATCTTAATTCTTAAAGACCATAATTTTATTGTTATTATTTATCATTATTTATTTTGCCTTTTGAACCTACAGTTTGCAAATTGTTTGAGTCAAGAGCAGTGGTTCTCAGCAGGGGATGATTTTGCCTCTAAGTGGATATTTGGCAACATTTGGAGACATTTTTAGTTGTCACACTGTGGGAGGGCCGGTTGCAGGGAAGCTACTGGCATTTAGTGGGTAGAGGCCAGGGATGCTACTGAACATCCTAGAACACATGACAAAGAATTATGTGACCAATATGGTAACAGTGCCAATGTTGAGAAACTTCAGTGTAAATTCTAGTAGAAGATGTAGACAGAAAACAGAGCAGACAGGAATGGCTGGTGGAAACTCTCCTCAGTGTTAGTTCTCTCTCTGGGATTTTAGGAAGCTTCATTTTTTGATGCATTGACAGGATAATGATGACGATGGCTGAGAAGCACTTGTGAGGTCCCCAGGAGTCATCTGACTCACCAGAGAAAGTGTTCAGTAGAGTTTTAGGGTTGAACATAATGTCTTTGCATTCTTTGATGTGTATGGCAATCTTCAGATAACCATGCCGTTGTGATCCCATTTGCAAGAATGGGAGTTCACTATGTTAAAATTGCCTCCAACAACACGCCCATGCTTTGTGGCCCTTTGAGGGAGTGGACTTGGAGGATCGCTGTCACCCTTGATGTTCGAGGGGGTGGGCCTTGGCAAGTGAAGCTGGTCGAGGCAATGGAAGGAGCAGGCAGGGTTTTGATTGATGATGGTTATTTGACAGTTTTAAGGTCATTTTAAAAAACGTTCACCCTTTAGGCTTTTTATAATGAATGGTAAACTCAGTTTAGGAATCTTTGGAGGTTTGTCTAATACTTCTCAAATTCAAAACACATCCAGCCGCACCATGGCTTCGACCATTCTAGCAGTCCCCCAAAAGTCCAAAGAATTCAGACTTTACTGGCTGTCAAAGGTTTCACTACAGAATGATCAGGAAATACAGATCTAACAAAGTTAAAGAGATGTCTTTAGTATGGGCCTTCTCATAACCTTTAATATTACATGGATTTTAAGGCTCCAAGAGGAGAAAAAAATATACAGCAGCATTTCTCAAATTTATTTGATGGGGAAATCCTTTTTCCCTCAGTATCTCTTGTAACTGCAATTCTGGGAAAAACAGCTTGGGATGTTGCTGGTTATCCTCTGGGTGACATTGAGATTCTTGGGAATGGGGTTGATATATAATTCTTGTGTAACACTCCAAATTTTAACTTGCTGGTATTAACATTATGTGTGATTTTATTAACGCACAGTTTATAGTCAAAGTGAAACAATCTTTTGTCGCCTTGCTAATTTGCATATCAACCTTGGTGGGAGATGAGAGATGAAGCAGGTACCTATAAACCTCCTGACTCTAATTCTTAACAAAAGCCTTTTTGTTAACTCTGAAGGTAAACTATGGAGATGTTTTCATTAGTCACTAAACCTGTAAGTGCTGAAAATGACATACTTCTGTATTTCTAGGCGACTGATAATGCTCAGTGAAGAGGAAGAAGAAGGTGTGAACTGTAAGACCAGTCCAAAGCCAGTCAGATTTCTGGGCCCTTCCACAAGTACCCAAATTAAAGTCAAGAACTCAGCCTCAGTCAGGGTGTCTCCAGCCAGTGCAGTCCAGGCCTCGGCTCGGCTGGTGACAAACCAGTTTCAAGGTGGCAGTGGTGGAAAGGCAGCTCAGCGCTCTGAGCCCCCAAAGGCCACGTCCCCTGTGGACACGGAGGCAGCTGGGTGTTCTCAGGCTCCCCATGGGACCGGGAGCACAGAAAATGGAGGCACACACCTGTCCCCAGCAAAGGCGTTGCTCTCTGACAAGAAGCCAACACCCCACCGAGTGATAAAGCTGAAGAGGACTCCTCTGTGCGTGGTGGCAGCTTCCAGGCAGTCCTGCTGTCCCCAGCCGCCTGCCCCCGAAGCTTCTAGCACTGTGGGTGTGCAGACTGAGAACGGGAAAGATGAGGCTAATGGATAAGAGTGGCGGACTTGAAACTTCTGTCCGTCTTCTAAAGCTCCCAACCCGTTCGATACAAATGAGTGACACCGTTTCTTGATGCAGTAGAGGGGAAAGCTTTATACTTAGGGTTTTAAGTATAAACATAAGGAGGGGAGCCTTTAAGTGGTTGGGGCTATATTCACTTCTCATTTTTCCAACTTTTAAATGATTATTTGTCCATGGACAATTTGAATTTCTGGTTTTTGTTTTTTTAATGGTTAATTTGTATTAAGGTGACAAAACAGTACAATGAGATAATCACTAGAGAAGTCCACTTTGTTGCAATAAATGTTACTTATTGCAGCCTGGGGATAGGCATGAGGTTTGGGCTTAGATATTCCTGTCTGGTGAACTGGAGAGGGTGAATTAGTGCCTCCCTCCACTGTATCACAGCCAAGAGACAAAACGCAGATCAAGGTGAGCTGCCTGCAAGTTACTGTCCCTCTCGAACAGGAATAGAGATGGTGGGGAGGCAAAAAAGACACTACATTGAGATCATACTTTGACTCTCACTTAATTAAACTATTTTCTTTCCTGGATTGGCTTTTCTTACTCTTTTCTGTTAGCAGATTGACTTATGTGTACCACAAGGAGAACTATACAACATGCCTTTGGAATAAATTGTTAAAATATCTTATTTTAATTTGAATAGTGAAGTTTTGAAAGTACTTTGAAAAAAGTTAAAAGTTTAACTTTTTAACTAAAGTTAGTATTTGTTTTTCAGAAAAGACCATTGAAGAGTCCTTCTGGTTATACGTATGATTTTTTATGCATAAAATTTCCATATAACTTGAATTTAATATTTTTGAACAGAATATTTTTCTCTATTTTTTCATGACTATTCAGTTGTGTGTGTTTATTCTTAAGTGTTATGTTTTGTAATTGGATCACATATTTCTACTTCCAGTGAGCAGTATACCTTCAGTGTTTTAAAAAATAAGTTCATAAGGCATGGTACTTTTTACTAAAATGCTTATCATTGTATTTGCATTGCTTTGAAAGAGTAAATTTACTCAAAACATTGCTTTTTACAAAATAAAGTAAAACTTTTCCATAAAAAGTGACATTTTCTGTGACCATACTTATTTAAGCTCTTGAGTCCTTTAGCAGTTTGAAAGCTTGTTAGTTTATGTGGGTTATCTGTGACTGCTTGAAGAGTTGCCTTCATGTCCAGATGATGTATGAAATAATTACACCAATTTTGGATACTTATCCATCTACTAGTAACTTTTTAAATTGGTGGTTTATTTGGCTAGAAAAAGTGATTAGGTAGTTGAAGATCTGTAATGACATTATCCTGTGGAATATATAAAATATTCAGTCACCTTTGAAAAATGCCATTCTAGAGAATCCAGGCCCTCTAAAAATCAAAGACCTAGTTAATTTTTAGAACTACCAATCTGGACATTATTAGTACTATTGATCTAGGACATTTTGAGTTGCTGATTCATATAAGAATACTAGCAAACATATATAACATGTACTTTATACATAATAAACATTTATCTAGAAAGGAAGCACATTGAAGATCAATCATGGGTGATTCACCTGACATCCTCCATTTCTTCACAGCAAGTAGTTTAAGGGAAATCTATTTAGCATACGTAGTCTTTATGAGAGGAGTGACTTTGGGTAATCTCTGGAGGCTGGTGCAACTGAGTCGGGGAGCGGCAACTGATTCCGTGTGATATCAAGAGTCAAAGTCAAGTTTGGAATGCTCCTGGAACATGAACATTATTTGGATGTGGTTCCCTGGGTGTTAACTAAATTCTACATGAAAAAAATTTTTTCTTAATAGCAGACTCTGCAAACATAAGAGAGTTGGTAACTCATCATAACCCATTGCCCTTCCTGGGAAAATAAGGAAAAAAAAAAAAAAGGAAAGCTTTATAAATAGCGATTTGAGAAGAAGGTTTATGCAGTTGGATCAGGGGACACATAGAAATTCTTAATGGTAAGTAGGATATTTGAGTAGTGCTCAGATGAAAAAGGTAATTGACTGTGCTCTTTCAGGTAATCTGTGTTGAAAACTGGTTTGCCCTGACTAAAACTGGCTAGTTGTGTCGTGAAGAGCCCAAGGCTGGCAGCGGGGACCTACCGAAGGATTTCTTTTGTTTATATTGCCTTGCATTACAATTTATAAAGTATTTTCATATATGTTATTCCTTGCTTTTTATTTTCAGAACAATACCATGATGAAGATAGTCTTTCCCAAATTGCAGAGACCAAGCAAATGAGGTTCAGAAAAGTTAACGTTACGTGATAGAGAGCTCTTTCTCACCCTCGTGCACACACACACACGCATTTGAGCCCCGCAGTCTGGTTTCTGCAGAATGACATAGCATCACTCTGACTAAAATAAAAGCTAGAGGGAGACGGTAAAAATAAAAGTCTATGAATTTGCTTAATATTTGAAGTTTTTGAGCAGGAAAGTATTAAAATATTGGATTACATGTCTGTCTCAGACAAGGACTCTGTCGCTTTGCTAACAATAGGACATGGTACATAGTAGGCCTTCCATAAATTTCTCAACAGTCGAGGGCAATCCCCTGCTTCCAAATTATTTTAGAAAATGTATCTGGTAGCAATCTTCATGGCGTGCGGAAACTGGTTTCTGACCTTACGGAGTTTATACTGTCAGGAGAACAAAAGAGGTGCTTGTGAAAGTTCCTTAGTACAGTGAATATCGCTAATGACCACAATTGCTGTTGGCGATGATCATAATAGTTACGTAACTTGTCAAGTTGTTTACAATAATTCAGAGACGTGCATCACCAGATCCCCAAGAAGTTCACGGCTAATGCTTCCTGACTCTTGAGAGAGGAAGTGGCAGTCTGGCCTCTCCCCTCCTGCTTCGGTGCATCGCCTTTGCTAATGCAATTTCTTTTTCATTCACAGATTGAATCCTGTTCCCTCCTTAGCAACAGCTGACATTGAAAAACTGGTTGACTGAAAACTTTTGATTTACATAGCATTTTGAATGTGCACAAAGGCCTGTGGCAGAAAATCTTTCTGTAAAGGGAAGAATGGTAATGTTTATGTGAATATGAGGTTGCCTTATAAAGGATTGCCTCATACCTGTAATCTCTTTGAATAGCTTTGATCTGCGTTTGGTAGGATACTGCTTAGATACTAAATGGAAAGTATGAACTTAATAAAACAAAGGGAAAGAGCTTCTACTATAGCAAATGAAAAGTATTTTCAAAAGATTTACATGTGTGTATTCATAAATTAACTAGAAATTTTTTAATTATGAAAAACACTGTCATTTTCCCATATGCTGAAACTCTTCCTTGAAGACTGTCAACAAGTTGCTGATTCCTCAGTCAGCACTGGATGAGTGATTTTTTTGTTGAGGGCTGCAGTTAGTATGCAGGGGTTCAAGCATGTAGGATAGCCAAAAAAAGAAACATCATGAATAGCTAACAGGAAAAAAAATCAGTTTCCAGCTGTTTCCAGAATTTCATACTCGTGGAATTTGGTTGGTGGTGCAGTCTCAAAGGGGCCATTTTCACTTAGAGTCCTGTCAGCCTCATAAGACACACATGGTTTACATTGTTACAGAAAAACTAATTTTTCTCTGTTCGCATGTGTTGCCTCAGCTCAGACACATTTCATATTTGTCAGCTAAATGGTTTCTGATGTAGGCTGTGGCTAAGACAAATAGAATTTTATAGTAACTGTCAGTCAGTGTTCTGCCCGACTCGTTTATTTAACAGCTTTTCATTTTTTAATGTTGCTTTTCATACTTTTCATTTGTTTCTTTCACCTTGAAACCCTCATTGCCTTAGTAAAATTCTGCTGAGCTCCAGTATGTATTTGGGGGCCTGGGGCTTAGAAGAGAAACTTATTTTAAATAGAAAGCATGTCAGGGAAAGAATATTTACTAAAGTTGGGAAAAAGACAAATATTGCTACCTTCTGCCAAGATTTCTTAAAATTTTGCACATTTCTGCTTCAATAGCAGTTCTTTCAAGAATTCCTCCTCTAATTTCTTGGTGTGGAAGACCTGGGAAGTCAGTTTCTGTGTAGATAATACTCGCAGCGCATGGATGTCGGAAATTGTACATTTAGATCCCAGCTGCAGGTCAGATGGTCTGGAGCTGGTAACCTAGGCAGAACCAGTCAAGAACCCAGCGTTGCTGGAGGAATCAAGGCCACACATGTCCTTACTAATCTACTCTGTCTCTGTTCCCTTCCTCCAAATCCTTCGTATCTTCTAGATCAGGGTTTCTCACCAGGGGCATTACTGCCATTACGGACCAGATAATTCTTCATTGTCAGGATTATACTGTGCATTACAGTATGTCTAGCAGCGTCCCTGGCCAGCATCCCCTGCCCCAGTCATGACAATCAAAAATATCCCCAGACTTTTCCAAAAGTCTCCTGGAGAGGGGAGAGGTGTATCAATTGTCCCCAGTTGAGAACCCATTGCTCTAGTTGGGTGACTTAAGCAGAGCAAGTAACTGCTGTCCTCACTGGGGCTGTGGGTGAGTAGGAGAAGCGCAGGCAGGAGTGGAGCCATGGGACCCGAGGGAGAGGAGGATACCAAGGAAGGATGGCTCAGGCCTGCCAGTGCAAAAATCTTTCCTTTAGCTCCCAGTTACATTTCTGGTTTTGGAATACTATTTGAAACATTTTTGTTTGCTGTTCTTACCAAGCAACTACCTAATAAAAACCAAGATGTACTCTTCTAAGTACTTTGTATATTAACTTACTACGCTAACCCTATGACGTAGGTGTGTATTATCAGCCCCATGTCACCGATGGGGAACCTGAAGCACAGAGGAGTTAGGTGAGCTGCGTAGGTGCAGCATGAGGCACAGTCAGGATTCACAACTGTGTCATCATACTCCAGAGTCCAGGCCCCTAAGCACTGTGCAAGGCCTCCTCCCCTTCCCAGAGAAGAGCTAGATAGCAGGACTTAGAGTCTTCTGTGTGCTGCATAGCTGTGAATAGTTGTTATATTGATCAAATGCTCTCACGGTGCTCTCTGAGGGTGTGTTAGTTATCAACTCCTTGCCCCTCACATCCAAATCTACTCTTCATTGCCCTCCTGTGAGGCTGGAGCTGGACCCTGGAAATACTTCTCTTTCGCCAGCTGGCATGATGTGAAGCTTTGTTACCAGAGGAATGCTGCAGGACAAGGGGCCTTTGCTTCCTGGTTTCGTGTATGTCCCTGTGTTCTTGCTCCTGCAGTGCTTGGTCTGGGTGTGGGACACCCGATGGCCTTCACCTTCAGCAAGCACTGCCTAGTGTGGCTTCCTGTTCAGTGGGTCCTCCTGCTGGGTCCTCAGATAATTCAACAGCACTGCTATGGGTGGCTTCCTGGCAAGTTTTGCTGGAGCCCCAGCTAGATTCCCAGTGAGTTCAGTGGCACCTGGCAGGTGCATTTCTGGCGAGTTGGTCAGCACCTCTGAGGGAAGCTCCCTGGTGTTCCCAGGGCTCTGTGGGTGGCTTCTTTCTTGCCAGCTCCAGCCTGCAGCGCCTCAGTGAGCTGCTCTGCCCACCGTGGGCCACAGCCACACCCTTCCTGACAAGGTCTGAATCAGCTTTGAGGGTGGGGAGAGGCTCTTTCAAACTCATTCCTTCCTTGGGCACTTTGCCTTACCTCTAGTAGTGACTGTTCCCTGTCTCTGCTACTCCTGCATTCTTTAGCGTTCTTACCCCTTAGTAGCAATTCCCTTGTTACTCATTATTTCTGTAGATCTATTTTCCCCACATAAATTTATAAAGCTTCCCCATTAAATTACTCTGCGGTTACTTTCTCCTGCCTGGAACCCATATAAAATGTTGGGCACTATTCCAAATGCTTTGCAGATATTAACTTATCCAATCCTTATAACAGCCCTGCGAGGTAGGTATGGTTACCTGCCCCATTTTTCCATGGAGAAACCAAGGTAATGAGACGTTTAGAAACTTGCCCAAGTTTACACAGCTAGTAGGTGGCGGAGCCTGGACTTGAATCCAGGCGGGCAGCCTCCGAGGGTTGGTACTTTAGTGGCTCTGCTCTCTCTTCCCGTCTCCTCCAGAAAATTGTCTTACTGGGTTGTTTTGCACAAGCCATTTAGAATCCAGAATTTTCTGGAGGTATTGGAGTCGATCGCTCATTCATATCTTCTCTCTCCTCCTTCCAATCAGTATTTATGAAGCGCCAACTATGCGTCAGGCATTGGCAGAAGGGTAGTGACATTATTGGCTGGCTGGTTACACAATGGTGGTAATTTACAGAAATTGTATGTTCTCTCAAAAGACTAGGAATAGTTAAATCTAATTCAAATTTAACTATCTGAGGTTAAAAATAGGATCATTTTCTGTTTTTGACAAGAAATGCCTTTTTAAAAGTTATTTTCTGTAGAAATTCTTTGGTTATTGTCGTAGTTACGGTCCTGAAATAATTTTTTTTTTTTGCCAGAAATCTACATATTTTCTCAGACAAATAAGTTTGCTTTAGAATTTATTTATTGTTCTGTAACAGTTGTGTGTGGCAATTCTTCTGATGAAACTCAAACTTAGTGGTAGCAACAGGGGCTCCACTGAGCTGTGGGGAAAAGCACAGATCACAGACAAACGGGCTTCTGAAAATTAGTCATAAAGAGTTTGTAGGAACCTTGTATGGTGAGAGCAATGTTGTGTATTTCTCAGCCAGAATGACTAGATCCAGACGAGAGAGCTTTGCCCACAGGGCTGCTATCATGAGATTAAATGCTGGTTTTGGCTGATCTGCCTCCAAGGATTGGGGACCTGGTTCTTTGAATCTAAGAACAGACAGAAAAGTTTCTTATGGTTGGTTTATAAAGGCTTGTTGGAAAAAGCAAAAGCATGAAAAAAAATTCCTTGTAATGGCTTATAAACAATAATTAAAATCGTGCTTCAAATTCTTAGCTAATTAACAAGAGAATCACCTGGACTTAGCAAGTCTTTCTAATTTTTCTCACAAAATTAGAGCAATTAAGATGATTCAGAACTTTCGGGAAAATGCTGTAGCAATGTATTAGTTGGATTATCTTTTTTTTTTGCTCTTTTGCTATTTTATAGTTTGCAGTTTGCTTAAGAAATTTAACAACAGGTGACCAGCTCATTCTTTGGCTTCACTGTTAGTACCCCGGGGCAATCTGGGGTCCTAGCCCACCAATGCCTGAATTTTAGGTACAGTCTCTGAAACAAGTACAGTGGAAAAAAAAATGTGCCGTTACAGATTTCATAGACGCTGTCACTGGAATATCTGTTGAGAAATGAAATTTTACCATCTCCAGACACATGAGGGCACTCACAAACAGGCGGCGTTGGGCACAGTGCACAAAAGGAGGGAGGGAGGAGGAAGCCCTTTGTCGAAGGCAGTGTGGAATTCAGGCATCTCCCTATCTGGTTGCAGACCTGCCTGGGGTAATTGGTCTAGGAAGAGAACCAGGCAGGCCCTTGGTCCCCACTTCTCCCTGCTAAATCAAGACTGAGCTTCACATCTGGGCTTTCAGAGAGTCAGAATTCCCAAGTCTGTGACTTTAGCAAAAAACTGCTTCTAGTCTGGTAACTTTCCCCATTAACCTCATTTGATGTCGCCTTCCAAAGAATGTTTAATTAGAATCTCTTTTCTGACGCCAGCAGAATTGAACTGCTAGTGAACTGAGCTTTAAAGTGGATGTGTTGTGTTTCTAGTTCCTTTCCCCACACTGTTGTATAGCCTCCCTTGAGAGTGAATTTTGCAGTGACTTGTGTTTAACTTTCTGTGTCTTGCTGCATCAAGCACCTCTAGGGTAGGATCAACAGGACAGAGCTGGAGTATATAGAGATTCTCAAATGAAATGTAAATTTGGAACGTAATTGGGAACCCATCAGGGAGGTTTGGATTTCAAAGATGAGTCTTGATGAAAGGTCCATGTGGTACAGTGCAGGTGAGTTTTAAAGTTATTCAATCTTCATGGGTATTTAACTGTTTTAACCTCTCCTAGGCAAATATTTATGAGAGAATCTATTCTTTTGACTACTGTGCATTAAGTGGAGCAATTAGAGTGTTCACAGCCCTTGGATTTTTTAAAGGTGTTGAAAATATTTTAAAAGAATGGCAGAATATGACCCAGTTTTATAGGATCACACCAATGGTTCCATCAGAACAGATGAAGATATGTAACATAATATTTAAATGGCCTGACATTGGCACTAAAATACTAAAGTCACTGTTTCGAAAATGCAAATTAGCAAATGCTCACATGCCCAGGGTGTATACAAAAGGCAAAAAAACTAGGGAAAAAACGTAATCTGGTCTTAACAATTTTTAGCATTCTTTTGTTTCTTTTCAGCGAACTGGGAGGGTTTGCTATGTGCTTAGGAATGTGTTTGAGCTTTCTTAACCCCAAGAGCAACATGAGGGAGTGAGTCAAGGTTAGGAATGGTTGGGTTCAACTCTGACAAAGGCAGGTGCACTCCTGACCTGGCAACTCCATGTTACAAGAATTATTTGACTCATCCTTAAGGCTGTCACATTTGAACCAACATTTTTCAGTGGTGAGGGCAAAATCTTACTACACAAAAATTGTGCAAAATCCTTTTGTCTTGTAATAGATAAATTCAGGGCCTCAGATGGGGTAAACAGGGACTGCAGTCCTGAACATTTATCTTTCTTATTTGAACGAACAACTCTTCCTTCCTTCCTGGAATGTGACTTAACATTTTGAATTCCTATTACATCTCTGGGTACACCCAGAGACCTCAGAAAGCTCTCTACAGAGAGAGCAAACATCCTCCTGGACTTGGCAAAAGAAGAAACAGATGCTTGCGTGGCTTGCAGGCTCAGCTGCTCTGGGCTGCTTTGTGGAAGAGAATCAGTGAACCTGGGTTGCCAGGAAAAATGTTCATGTTGAGCTGAGAATAAGCATTTGCACTTGAAAGTAACCAACAAATCTGTAGGACACGTCAGTGCTACGGAAGCAGCACCCAAGCTGGACTGCCCTACAGTCAAAGACAGGGGAATTGGGGTTATTTGCTGTGCGGGCCACTCAGTATCCATATCCCTTCCTTATCCCTTCCTAGGGCTCTTCTCTGTACAGCCCAGGTGCTCTGGGGAGCTGCCCACACCTTGGCTCCAGGGGTGGGCTCCCATGAGTCTATGCTAAATAGTAACCCCCCATTCGCTGCTCTCCCCACTTTGATGGTTGCTTTAGGGAAAGGCCTATAAGCAATTCAAAATGCAAATTAACAAATGCTCACATGCCCAGGGTCTATAAAAAAGGCAAAAAACTGGGGAAAAATGTAATCAGGTCTTAACACTTTTTAGCATTCTTTTGTTTCCTTTCAGTGAACTGGGAGTGTTTGCTCTGTGCTTAGGAATGTGTTTGCACTTTTTTAACCCCAAGAGCAACATGAGGGAGTGAGTCAAGGTTAAGACTGGTTGGGTCCAACTCTTTGCTGGGACTTCTGAGAAAGACACTTATTCCAGGTAGAAGCTACCTGGACAACTTTTTTCTTCTGGACAGTGTGGGGAAAGAGACTTGAGTCCCAGGAGCCAGCCGGCCATCTGCCACCATTCTGAATACAATGTCAACCTACGGAGGAAGGGAGAACTGAGATAATCAAGAGAAAGGAGCTACAACCCTGATCAAATTGGACCCAAATGGACTTTGCACTCACTGAACCAATAAATTCTCTTTATTAAGCTAGGCTGATCCAAGGTTTATGTTACTTGCAACCAAGGTTCCCAACTGCCACGTGGTGTCTAAGATGATTGGGGTGAGTATCCATCTATCTTATCTGTGTGTAATCTAACTGAAAGGACATTATTTTTTCTGAAAGGGTACTTGTCCCCAAGGAAATGGTTTAGTACAGACCTTTGAGCTGCCACCTCCAGTCTCTGAAGTTTTCTTGAAAGTACTGCACGGTACATCCAATAACAAGGTGGGTATCAATAAAAGCAACAAGCCAGGTGTCAAATGCAGCATATTTTAATTTGTTTCAAATAAAGCAATATATGTATATATATATTTTTCAGAAAAACACCAGATGTTAAATTCTACAAAAGCGCATGTGTCCTCAGCAGATCACGTTTGTCTGATCATTAAGAATTCTTTTTTTTTTTTTAACATCAACTCTCTAAAGACAATCAATGGACTGACATCACCGCTACGACATAGTTTGCTAACTGAGCCTCTGATCTTCAGCCACATCTTGATTTTCCTAACAAATGAGTAAATACTGCCTGGCTAAAATGCTGCAAAGTCTTGATGAGAGAAAGCGTCAACAGATCAAGCAAAGCCATGAAAGTTATGAAGCAAGCTAGAGCTGATTATTAGAATTAGTAAAAATGATTAAAGAGAGGATGACACAACCATACAGGATTTGTATATTCTGATTGACTCTCTTTTGGCAGCGAATTGGGTCAGCACCTCGGGCAGGGAACCAAAATGAGTGAAAACTGCTCTTTTCTCTCCTAGCTCAGGCCACCAACGTCACAGCCGGGACTGAGAGAACCGTGGCATCTGTCGAAACTTCTATTCTCGTGGGGCAGAGGTTGCACTGTGAAACCCTCCCGACGTTACCCCGGAAGGGCCTGGCCTCGGAGGCGTCTGCCAGGTGCTGCCTTCTCCGGGGCTTTTCAGGATGGGCTGGGGCCTCAGGGGTCTTTGTCCCTAAGGGGGCCTCTTGATTTTTGGTGCCACCTTTGTTTTTGGGACGGAAGCCGTTGTGCGGCTGTCTTCTGTGTTCGTGGCGGCTGCTGCCCTTCCCCATCGGATCGGCCTCGTTGCCACTGCCCTGGGACTTGGCAGGCCCATTTAGCCTGTTGTTATGATACTGTGGATTAAATCTTCGTCTTTGGCTAGAAGACCCATTCTACCAAAAAAGAAAAGAGATAAGTATCAGATGCCAGCAAACCACAGATGACACCAGTAGACATCAGGGAAACCAAATCTCTAGGCCACAGGTGAGCTTTTTACACACCTTAGAAGAATATGAAAACATGAAAATGAGGTCAAGCAGATAAAATCCTTAATCTTAAAGAATAGTGGACTGTCTTGTAAATGGAACTGTAAGGAAATTACTGATGCTGAAAGAGGTTACAGAAGCATAAGACAGAGGATTCAAAAACTGGGCCAAATAAAACCCATGAAGTATGCTTCAAATACAACACAATAAAATGTAACACGGGGCAGGGAAATGATGATTCTCTACCATGAAAATTTCTGAGACATTCTGTATAGACTATGCATAAGAATTCTAATTAAAAACATGAAGAAAAAAGTAAAATTCTGTATGTAAATTTTCTCCTCTAAAGCAGCTGTTCTAATTTATTTCAAAACAAATATCATCATAGTTCAGAAAAATTACCTTTGGCAAATACAAGGATGAAGTGTATCTGGGGGACCTTGGTGGGGTGTGGAGGTGAGGTATAATTTCACAGAGGCCATTAGTTCTAAACTTTCTGCGGTTCTAAGCAAACAGATTTTGAAGCCTCATTCTGAGAAATCACTCCTTCAACAACTCGGCAGCCAAGAACATAAACAGATGAGAAATAAGGAAGCAATGGATTAAGCCTGTCTGTCCCACTGCAAGGAAAAGCTCTCTGAACTCCTCGATGTCAATCACAGCCGAGACCCACCGAGTGCTTACATGTGCCAGGCACCCAGTGGGGTACTTCGGCATGCATTCCCTCATTTAGTATCTCAGTCACCCTTGAAGATAGCTGCTGATATTTGCCTCATTTTATAGCTGAGCGTAATGCATTTAAGGGATCTGCCCAAGGTCTATAGGTGGGTAATGGTGGAGCCATTCCTACTTCACGCACTGTCTCTCGACAAGATTCATAAGTAGGTTGTTACATGAACACAGACCTTTTTTGAAAATCAAACCTCTGCTATTAAAACATGTACTTTCATGAGTTACAAATATGTAAAGTTCTTCATTTGTGCACTGTGACTGGATGGTATAGGTTTAGGGCCCAACCCCCAATAACTCAGGGCCCAGGGCAAGAGTACAGATTCAGGTCCACATGCTGTGTGTCTCAGTACTGTCTTCCTGCCTCTGGCTCCCCCCACACTGTGAGGGGTCCTTGCACATGTGACAGTGGACATTCCCACCTGCACACCTACGCTTTGCCCCCACTCCCGCAAACAACCACCCTTGGGACCTATGAGTGTGCAAAGTGGTAGTGTGGTCTGCCCTCAAGACGATGTACCCAGGGAAGTGGTCCCAACGGACCCTGTGAGTGGGCTTTGGATCCCTTAGGAACAGAATTCCAGGATCTCGAGGACTTGGGGCGTCCTCTAGAAGGGAGAGTGCAGATTCTGGTGGTCGTGTCTCCTGGGTCTCACTGACCCCTCACTCTGTGGGGTGGGCCCTGGCTCAGGGAGGGGCCAGAAAGGTCATCACTTTCAAGCTCAGGGCCAGTCCAAGGGACCTCCTTGCCTGGGTGTACAGTGTTCTGACTTAGGTATTTGGGTATATTTCAACTTAAATGAGCCATCACCTAAAATGCTAAAACAGAGAGCTGAAAAAGTATCCACACAGATAGCATTTAATTTGGCCTCGTTTGTTTTTAAAGAAATTGTGAAAAGGAAACTCTAAGACTAAATTTTAGACTTAATATTAGCATGGTGTTTAATAATGAACAAAGGACAAAAGCTGTGAAGATGTATCTAGACTTTAAGTAACACAGATTTGATTATGATCTTTAATCAATGAGCCTATGAAATCCTCTTGTCAAAGTGCTATTTTAAAGCTCATGAAGACATTCATGGCCAGAGAAGTGCCTGTCAGTGTCATTAATGGGAATTCTAGAAGACCAAGACAACAAAACTGAACAGGGCACTTGTTAGAAAAGCAGCATTTTACAATACTAAAAAGAAAAAAAGAGTCTTTTTCTTAGAGATCATGGAAGGTGACTTCATAGCATGCCCAACTTCCACATCATCACATTCCATTTCTTGGTAATTCTCCAACCGTAAGGAGGAAATCGCCTCCCAAAGGTACAGTGGCGAAGCAGAAGGAGAGAAGGAGGATTGTCCTTCGGAAACCTGTGTTTCCAGAGGTCACAGTAGCTAAGAATGGATGATGCCGTTTTGAAATGTACTTTCTTTCCTGGAATCTCAAAAGAAGAGAAGTTTGCACTCACTTTGGTTTCTTATTGATAAACGTAAGTGGGAATTAAAAGATCTTATAAAACAAATGCCAGGTTTCCTCTCATTAATAGTTTCAGTGACCAGGTTCTGAATCTCACTCCTGAGTCTGCGTGGGTTCTTTCTGTGCATGGGCCGCTATGGGACCTGGGGATGGCGGCCTCAGGGGCACGAGAAGAACCGTCTCTGTTTGGTGGACTCTTCCAATGCTGTTTGAAGGCACACAGGCCACTTCCTCCACGTGGGCAAGCGTCTGTGAGGCCTGGACGGGATGGACCGGGGCAGTTGCCGTGGGGCCAGCTAGGCAGGGTTGCTGGGGTGGGGGGCGGGTGGGGGTGGAGGAGCCTGGGTGTGCCCCTGGGAAGCTCAGCATCTAGCAGTTGCTGTTTTCTTCCTCTAGAAACAGGTGGTTTCTTCCCTGGCACCGTGCACCCAGTGTCTGCGGGACCCCTGCAGGCAGCACTAGAGGCCTCCCCTGAGGGGCTTACCTGCTTGTTAGCTGGCATGGCCTGGTGAGAGGGGTCGGCAGTGCTGGGAAGGCTGCTCACCATTTTGGGGTTTGCTGCTTTGCCCTCGGAGGGCCTGTTGTGATTGGATGATTTTCTGGTAAAATTACTCTGTTTCCCAGAGGTTGCTGCATGAGCATTCAGCAGAGGCAGCAGGGAGCTGCAGGGAGTTCTTGAAGAATAGTTGTTCTTTGGATGTGTAACTGCAACAAGAAAGTGCTTGGTGTTACAGGTCGCCTCTCGCACACCGCTGCCTCAGTAGCCCATTAGGAAATGCTGGGAGATGAAGAAACTGGCAGGAGTGCCATAAAAACACTCAGAAAAGGGTTTTTTTTTTGAAAGATGTCATTTGAAAGGGCACCTTGGCACTTAGAGGCCACCAAATTTCTCCTGTGGGAATCACTGAACTGTGATGACAGCATTATCATCCAAGTTGGGAGACATTTGTAGGAAATAAGACATATCTGAGCAACTTAAATATTATTCTTTAGGTTAAGAACCACCAAGGGAAGAGAGATAATGAAACCTTCAGTTTCCCTCTCTGGCCACGTCTGCAAATGCTCTCTGCTTTGTAGGTTCTCCATCACCAAACCCATTCTTACCGCCCTGATCAGAACCCCAGGCCAGTCGGCACTGTAGAGACACAGACAGAGCAGGAGCTATGCGGACACCCTGGCCTTTCAGAACCACCATGTTCTGAGAGCATGGGAATGGCTGCTATTGGGTGTTAGGAATTCTGTCACTCGGGGTTATGCATATCCCCTGGCCATAGGGCCAGGCCTGCCAGCCCCTAAGGCATCTTGTGTATTCCATTGGAGCTACATCAGCCAGCTGTCTATCGGCCCCATTTCCAGCAGCCTCACTGCAGATGGGCCCCACTTCCAGTGCCGCGGGCAACAGACTGATCAGGCAGACCCCTCTCGGGGCTCAGGGCTCAGGGCTCAGGCCAGTCTGTTCGGTGTTTGTTATTACCATGCCCGCTGGTTTCCAAAGTGGTGGTTTCCGACGGGATGATTTCCACGTGATGCTGCTGAATCAGGGCCAAAGGAAATCAATTCAAGGATAAGGCCATGACCCTCCCCTCACAGTTCACCAAAATCTGGCTGCCAGGCTGGACAGCAAGACCTTTCTTTGAATCTTAAAATTGTCACCAATTTTTTAAAAGCAACTTTCTTCGCTCCCTTCGTTGGATCAGACTTAATCCCAGGGTTCTGCTAGAGGATTAGGAAGGACCAGTAGGAATCACAAAACATCAGAAATGGAAAGGACGGGGGGACATAGCTCCAGTCCCTTCATTGTATAGGGCAGGTGGGACAGCAAGTTGGGGGCTGTCCCGGCACGACTGGGGGGTTTCTGT
Source organism: Indri indri (assembly GCA_004363605.1). Lineage (NCBI taxonomy): Eukaryota > Metazoa > Chordata > Mammalia > Primates > Indriidae > Indri > Indri indri. The sequence continues at coordinate 3,170 of RJWJ010024400.1, read as the reverse complement.
GGCTCTTGTTGCTCACCAGATTCAGTTTCATGGGGTCATTATTTCCTACAGCTCAGAGACTACTACTTCCGGTGAATGCAGTAGCTGTGGGCTCTCAAAGTGCTCAACAAAGCCCAGACGGCAAGGGTCTCTGGAGGACTATTGTCTCAAACATGCGGGGTTGTCTTCCACAGTGGACACTTGTAATTTGGTAAGGGACAGTTTCTCCCACTAGATGGCACTTGGGCTGCTCTGGAGGAAAGTGGGTGAAGGGGCACCTCCCCACCCCACCCTGCGAAGGCAGATGAAGAGGCACGCGCATCAGTGTCCTGCTCGTGGGCAGGCTGGGCAGGGACATTTCCAACTGGGAACCAGATCGTGCTTTCTTAGACATGGGGCAAAAACTGGGGACAGAGAGTAGCAAATAGGTAGATTCTTTCATAAAGAAAGGCACATACAGGAATAAAAAAAATAATTTAAGAGAAATGCAGTCAGAAAATCAGATAATTGCCAAAGACGTGTGAACAAGGATGCTCACAGCCTTGTTATTTTCATGATAAAAAACTAGAAGCAACCTAAATGCCACAATCAGAGGACTGGTTATATCAATTATATTTAAACAAATTATCAGTTAAATATATTGACACGGAAAAGTGTCAGCCATAGATTGTGAAGTGATAAAAGCCAATCGTATTACTATGTAAGTATGTAGTATAGTACAGTTAATTATAGTATAATACAAAATGCAGCCAAATCTCAATGTTCGGCTGGCTCCAAGGCTGCAGACTGCCCATGTCCCTCACCAGTCCTCCTCTCCTCCTTGCAGCGGTCCTTAAAGCCACTTTAGTACTTAGTCTCCTTCCCCTCGTGGGTGGGCTGGTGGAGGGGAAAAATATTGGCCAATTTTGTTGCACATTAGCTGCTCTAATTAAGGCTTAATAGGGAACAAGACTAAAGCTAATGGCTGAGCGAAGTCTCTCATTATCTGCAGACCTCGCTCAACGCAGAGAGCCCAGGGCTGTGGCTTGGGGCACCGCAGCAGCGCAGGCACAACAGCTGGGCCCTGCACAACAATAGCTGATTGTTCCCAGGCTTATTAGGGAGACTCCACTTGCTCTCTGCCTAACATGTTCCTGTAGAACCAAGGCTGTTTGAAATCAGAGTGGCAGTTTATCCGGCGGTGTTTAAGAAAAGTTTGCAAAAGGTATAAACTAGTTGCCCTGTTCTGTTCCGCTTAATAAATCCTGGAGATTTACTGATGGGCAGTGGCATTTGAAGACTTTAAGTTCAAATCTTGACATTTCTAGTGACTCGTGTCATGAGCGTAGATCATTAAATCTCTTTAGACCTCACTTTAGCCCCCCTGGGGAGACTGCACACCTGACATTTCTGGTATCAACTCCAAATAGCACCAAGCTTACTCACACAGAATTATTTAGCAAGTATGCAAAACTTACTTTCTCCGCAGAGCATGATTTGGGCCTTCAGCTGTTCGATGTCACAGGAGAATCGGGCAGCCTTCCCGAGCTCTTCGTCATATTTACGCTCGCTGACAAAGTGCTGGAGGGAAGAGAAGTGAGGCAGGAGCCCCATAATTACAAATTCATTCACCCAGCTCTCCGGGTGCCCAGTGATGGTGCTGGCCTGGTGGGGATCATTCTAGCCTGGCGCTGTGCAGTTCCATTAGTCAGCCTTGGTTCTGACCTGCCTGGGGCATGCTCACCTCCTTGTTCAGGGAATACGTGAGGGTCCTGTCTTTCTCCTGTCTGGGCTTAGACAAAATGTGTGTCTGACTCATCTATTTGACCTTTTAGCACCAATCACCCTCCTTCTAGGAATTTTTTGGGTTGCATTCTGCCAGGGGCTTCCTAGTTTGGCCAAGTGTCTGCTGAGGTATTAACCGTCAAGAGAAAACACGTCATCCTTCCTAGACACCTATCCCTATTTTAACAGGGAACCAGAAAGTCCCATAAGCCTTAAGTGTCTAGAAAATATTATCTTGAATGGCAGAATTTCAAGTGCTATTAAAGAAAGGAGGAAAGAGATTATTTCTCATTTCATTTAAACTCAGGATTTATGTGTAGATGACAGAGTGAGAAATACAGAAATAACTATGACTCAGTCCCTCCTTGAGTTTACCAGGGAGTTCAGCACATGGCAAGGGAAACAGATACCATTAAGTATAATACAAGGTAGAATGCAGTTGGTGTTTCAGGAATATAAAAGAGGAAAAAATTATTTCTTACTGCGGGACATGGGGAAAGAGTTACGTAAAAGGGAACATTTGAGCTGGAACATTAAAAAAATTATTGAACACTTACCAGACAGTGACCAAATTCTTAACAGATAATCTCATTTTCATCTGATCACATTAGTATGAAGTCATTACTATTATTATCTCTATTTTACAGATCAGGGAATTGAGGTTCTAAGAATCTAAGAGAATACATCATTTATCCGAGATCATGGAAGTAGAAAATTCTGCCACCAGACTGTTTCACGCCAAAGCCTGTGCCACTGACCATTTTATGAGGAATGGGATTTTGATAGGCCAAAATGAAACTTGAAAGATGAGTTGATTTCAACAGACCAGGAAGCTGGCAATTTCATATTCCTCACTTGATGTTCTGACAAGCTGGGATTTTTGCAGGGGGAGATGGAAGTTGGAATATATATTGAAGTTCAGTTGTGGATTTTGTTCTGAGGGGAAGGGTGGCTCATACTGGGGGAGGCCAGACCTGCTTTGGGGTTTAACTCTGGTCTTGGTGGAGGACAAGCCTGGAGGGAGACAGCAGAGGCGGAAAGACCAGTTAGGAGGCCATTGCAATTGGCTGGTGGGAGGCAACCAAGGCCAGACCAGAAAGGGGAGAGGGAAAGACCTAGAGCTCTCTGTACCCCCAGGGGATCCCTTCCACACAGTGCTCCCTTTCATGCCAAATAGGAGGGAGGGGACTGAAAAGTCATTTGCACTTTCCACCATTCCCAACCAGTTGTATGCCCAGGTGAGCAGACGATCTTACTTCTAAAGCTAGCAGCAGCTGAGTCTTGCAACCACTCTAGTTTCCTAGGAGCTGGAGGGCATGTGCATGTGCGTGTGTGTGTGTGTGTGTGTGTGTTTAGTATACTGGGTGAAAAAGAGGAGGGTAAGGGGAATTTATAAACTTCATCTTCCCATTTTGTTGCAAATACGT
>RJWJ010024399.1:0-24893 GCA_004363605.1 Indri indri | reverse complement strand
CCAGTCCGAGTTTCAAGCATGTCTATCTCTCAGATGGTGCGCATTGCACTCTTTGTGTATGCATATACCCATCCCCTCCTCCCCCTTCCCCCTCCCCCCTGCCCGACATCCAATAGATGTTAGTCTTGTATGTACACTTATGTGTTGATCAGTTAATACCAATTTGATGGTGAGTACATGTGGTGCTTGTTTTTCTATTCTTGGGATACTTCACTTAGTAGAATGCGTTCCAGCTCTATCCAGGAAAATACAACAGGTGCTATATCACCATTGTTTCTTAAAGCTGAATAGTACTCCATGGTGTATATATACCACATTTTATTAATGCACTCATGTATTGATAGACACTTGGGTTGTTTCCACATTTTTGCAATTGTGAATTGTGCTGCTATAAACATTCGGGTGCAGGTGTCTTTCTTATAGAGGATCATTTGTTCTTTTGGGTAGATGCCCAGTAATGGGATTGCTGCATTGAATGGTACTTCTAATTGTATCTCTTTAAGGTATCTCCATATTGCTTTCCACAGAGGTTGCACTAGTTTGCAGTCCCACCAGCAGTGTATGAGTGTTCCTATCTCTCCGCATCCATGCCAGCATTTATTGTTTTGGGACTTTTTGATAAAGGCCAGTCTCACTGGAGGTGAGTGATATCTCATTGTGGTTTTGATTTGCATTTCCCTGATGATTAGAGATGTTGAGCATTTTTTCATATGTTTTTGGGCCATTATTCTGTCTTCTTTTGAAAAGTTTCTGTTCCTGTCCTTTGCCCACTTTTTGATAGGGTTGTTTGATTTTTTCTTATTGATTTTCCTGAGTTCTAAGTAGATTCTAGTTATCAGCCCTTTATCAGATGTGTAGCATGCAAAAATTTTCTCCCATTCTGTAGGTTGTCTGTTTGCTCTTGTGACAGTTTCTTTGGCTGTGCAGAAGCTTTTTAATTTGATCAGGTCCTATTTATTTATTTTGGTTGTTGCTGTGATTGCCTTTGGGGTCTTCTTCATAAATTCTTTGCCTAGACAATGTCTAGAAGAGTATTTCCAACATCTTCCTCTAGAATTCTAATAGTTTCACTCCTCAGGTTTAAATCTGTTACCCAGCGTGAGTTGATTTTTGTGAGAGGTGAAAGGTGTGGATCCTGTTTCAGTCTTCTACATGTGGCTATCCAGTTTTCCCAGCACCATTTATTGAATAAGGATTCCAGGCAAAAGCTCTTTGAAGAGTCAAAGTGCAACACAACCTGAGAGGAGGAGGCTAGGGACTGCCTTTCTAGTAATTCAGACTAACTCTCCCTTTGAGGACAACTAGAAGAGTTAGACAAAATATTTCTTTAAATCTGCTTAAAGGCACAAGAAAGCTAACAAGATAATGATGAATTACCAAACCAGGATCCAAGGGATGAATAAGACCCAGAGAAGAGAATCCTCTCTTTGGAGCACTTTTTCCCCAGGGATGCATGTTAATTCCAGAAATGCAACCTGAGAAGCCAAGAGATCGAGCAGTTAGTCTGACAGGCACTGAGGGCTAAGACAACAGGGATTGATGTCTAGGATCCCCCAGTGCAGTGGGGAGTGCTAACGAACCCCTCTTACTTTGTGTTGAGCCCTGAAGGACTGCATCCCTGAAGTAGGCCATGTCTTATATTTGATTTCCCCAAAAGCAGACCTTGAGACAAGGATTTGGCTATAAGTAATTTATTTAGGAAGTGATTGCAGGAAGCACTGTGTGGGAATAGAGATAAAAGATAGGGAAGGGAGAAAAAACCAATAAAAGATGGGCTGATGAGTGTTTTACCATCAGGGGCAATTGGAACTCAATCCCACTAGGAACTCTGTGAGAGACTGTGTGGGACATACTTCAGAATTAACCTAATGAGGAGCATGAAAGCTGGAGGTATTTATCCATCAACTCCATCTCTCAGTAGTTAAGGGTTGCTCCTGGTTTGTTAACTAGCTAGGTTGTTGATAACTATGTTAATGTCTAACAAAAATTAATTGTGTTATATACCAAAAAAAATTAGAAAATGAAAATTTTGGCCAGACGTGGTGGCTCATACCTGCAATCCTAGCACTCTGGGAGGTTGAGGTGGGAGGATCACTTGAGGTCTAGAGTTCCAGACCAACCTAAGCAAGACCCCATCTCTATAAAAAGAAAAAAAAGAAAATGAAAATTTTAAAATACCATTTAAAATAATATAAAAATCTATTAAATGTCTAATATCTAGGGACAGATCCAATAAAAGATGTGTAAAGCCTGTACACAGAGAGCTTTAAAACAATTTTGAAACAAATAAAAGATGATCTAAATAAATGGAAGATATACCATATTCATAGACTAGCAGACTGAATATTGTGAAATTGTCAAACTCCGTAAATTGTTCTGTAGATTTAGTGCAATCACAGTCAAGATTCCATCACTTCTCCTCCACCCCATAGAACTTTACAAGTTGTTTTTCAAACTTATGTGGATATGTAAGGAGAGACAAAGAGATCAATGAAATAGAATAAAGAGGTCAGACATAGACCAAAGCTAAAGGAACACATGACTTATGACAACACAGGTACTTCAAGGCAGTTTAGAAAGTAAAGTACTTTCAAATAAATTGTGCTGAGATGGTTAGACATCTTTTTTTAATTAAATTTAACTCCTGCCCTTATCATACACAAAGATCCAGGTGAATTATAGATCTAAATGTAAAAGAATAATAAAATCTTTAAGAAGATAACATAGAAGGATATCTGTATTACCTTAGGGTTAGGAAAAACTTCCTAAACTGGACAGAAAAGCTCTGATCATAAAGAAAAGGATTATTATATTGGATTATATTATAAATAAGAATTTCTGTTCATCAAAAATGCATCATTAAGAGATTGAAAAATTAAGCCACAAAATGGAAGAAGATACTTGCAATTCATATTACTGACAAAGGATTCATATCCAGATAATGTTTTTAAATTCCTAGAAATTACAAAGAAAAAGAAAACCAAGTTTTTGTTAATGAGCAAAATATTAGAATAAGTACTCCACCAAAAATATATACAAATGTTTAATAAACATCTGAATTGGTGCTCAACCTCATTAATCATCAGGGAGCAAATGAAAGCAAATGAAAACCACAGTCAGATACACACACAGCACACCCTTATAGCTATAAGTATAAATTACTTATTTATAGCTATAAGTATAAATTACTTATAGCTGTAATCAAACAAACTTACAATAGCAAGTGTTAGCAAGGGTGTGGAACAAGAAATCTTACAGTTGGTCAGAGCTTAAACTGAAGTAATCGCTTTGGAAAACAGTTTGTCATTTTCAACTAAAATGGAGATACTATGTACCAAGAGACAAAGAAAAGGATGTCCATAGCAGCATTCTTTGTAAAAGCCTCAGACAAGAAATAATCCAAATGACCATCAAACATAGAATATTATGGTTTATGCAATGTAATACCATACAGCAATAAATATGAATGAGCTACAGCTATTTGCAAAACCTGAATGAATCTCGCAAACATAATGTTGCATAAAAGAAGCCAGAAGTGATACAATTCCATTGATACCAGCTTCAAAAACTGGCAAAGTGAAACTCTATTGTTAGGGATCCGTTTCTAGATACTAAAGCTAACAAAAGCAGAGGAAAGTTTGCCTTAAAGGGTAGCAGATACTTTATGGGAGAGGAAGAAGTATTGATTGGGAAGTGGAATGCTGACAGTGTTCTGTTTCCTGAGCTGGGTGTTGGTTACGGGGTATTCATTTATTATAATTTATTTAACTATATATTCTTATTTTGTCTACTTTTCTATATATGTGCTAAATTTATTATAAAAGATATTTTTTTTAAATGCATTGTATGAAAGGAGAGGTTAGCACTTCCTTACAAGGATGGAAGAGGCCGTGGGGCCTGACAACACACATATGATTAAGGCATTGCCACCTACTTAGGCATCATGTAACCATCATTTTTCAAAAAAAAAAAAGAAGAATGGCCCTACTTTATATCATATAATATAGAAATATTAACTCAGTTAAGTGAATTGTAGACCTAAATGTAAAAACTAAAGCTTTAAAACTCTTAGAAGAAAAAAAAAACAAAAAAATAAACAAAAACAAACAAAAATAGTAAAATAAAACTCTTTTGTGGTGAGTGCCTGTAGTTCCAGCTACTCTGGAGGCTGAAGCAGGAGGATCCCTTGAGCCCAGGAGTTTGAGGTTGCTGTGAGGTAGGCTGATGCCACGGCACTGTAGCCCAGGCAACAGAGTGACTCTGTCTCAGAAAAAAAAAAGAAAAAAGAAATGTTTTCTTAGACATAAAAGCACAAACAGATTTTTAAAAAAAGATAAGCTGAACTTAATCCAATTTATTTTCATCCAAGAGAAAATTGGACTTAATCCAATTTAACACTTTTGTGCTTTGAAGAACACTGTCAAGAAAGGCAACCCATGGAATGGGAGAAAATATTTGCAAATCATCTATCTGATAAGAGACTGTCCAGAATATATAAAGAATTCTTACAACGCAACAGTAGAAAGACTAATAATCCAGTTTTTAAATGGGCCAAGGGACAGAAGGAGCTGAGAATGAGCTCAAGTTTATAAAAGAAAATGAATAAGAAAGGGTAAAGCACTGGTTCGTGATGACAGAATAATACTAATGAAAAACAGAGAGAAGGCAGGAAGTTTCACTCCTGACTGCACTATCAAGGACTGCAGTCTGGAAAATATGGCAAAATAAATATTTTGAAAGTGAAAAAAAATTATTTTTCTTGAGACAGGGTCTTGTTCTGTCACCCAGGCTGGAGTGCAGTGGCATGATCAGAGCTCACTACAGGCTCAAACCATCCTCCCACCTCAGACTCCCCAGTACAGGCTCGCATCACCATGCCCAACCTGAAGGTGAAAAATTAAAGCTCCTACTAGGATAAAAGACTATCAGAGAGGACCGAGTTGTCTTGAATGAAGTCAAGCCTCCCTATAAACTATACACCACAGTGCCAAATGAAGTTAAAAATCTGGAAAAAGAAAATGGGCAAATGATTTGAATAGATATTTCTCAAAAGAATATATACAAATGGCCAATAAGCAAATGAAAAGATGCTCAATGTCATTAATCATTAAAGAAATGCAGATCGAACCAGTAATGTAATAATACTACCTCTCATCTGCTAGGATGACTAAAATAAAAAAGACAGACAGTAACAAGTGTTGACAAGGATGTGGAGAAATTAAAACCTTCATACATTGTTGGTGGGAATGTGAAATAGAGCAGCCACTTTGGAAAACAGCTTGACAGTTTTGACAATTCCTCAAAAAGTCCAACCCATAGTTACTATAGACGATCCCTAGGTATATAGCCAAGAGAATTAAAAACCTATGTCCACACAAAAACTTTTACACAAATGTTCATAGTTAGCATTATTTATAACAGAGAAAAAAATGGAAACAATTCAAATATCTATCAACTGATAAATAGATAACTAAAATGTGGCATTTCCATACAATGGAATATTATTTGCCACGAAAAATAATGAAATACTGACACACTCTACAACATGAATGAACCATGAAATGTGGTAAGAGAATGAGGCCAGGCACAAGAGGCCAAATATTATGATTCCATTTTTATGATGTGTCCAGAATAGGCAAATCCACAAAAACAGAAAGTAGATTAGTAAATGCCAGGGGCTGGGAGGAGGGGAAAATGGGAAGTGACTGCTAATGGGCACGTGATTTGGGGGACGGGGTGATGAAAATGATTTGGAATTAGATAGTGGTGATGGTTGCACAACTTTGTGAATATACTAAAAACCACTGAATTATAACACTTTAAATGGGTTAATTTCATGGTATTTGAATTATATCTCAATAAATTTGTTTTTTTTTTAAAAGGGGGTGGCTGAGCACAGTGGCCCATGCCTGTAATCTCAGCACTTTGGGAGGCTGAGGAGGAGGATCACTTGAGGCCAGGAATTCAAGACCAGCCTGGGCAACATAGCAAGACCCATCTACAAAAAAATTTAAATATTAGCCAGGTGTGGTGGCACACGCCTATAGTCCTAGCTACTCAGGAGACTGAGGTGGGAGCATCACTTGAGCCCAGAATTTGGAGGTATCAGTGAGCCGTGATTGCACCACTGCACTCAAGGTTAGGCCACCAAGCAAGACCCTGTCTCTAAAAAAATAAATAAACAAAAATAAAAAGAGGGGAAAATGGTTGTATGAGTTTATACTTCCACTAGCAGTATATTGAGCTCAGGCTGATATATACAATTTTTAATCAGCTAAATTGGCTTCTACTTTCTCATTGCATTAAAAAAAAAAGGTATCATGCATCCAAAAAATGATTTGTCAAATGACTCCTATGTGCCAAGCACTAAGTATTAGACATAGATGCAATGGGATAGGTAAGGTTTTTGCCTTCACCGGGCTTACATTCAGTGGCAAGGGGTGGGAGGATGGGATTACAGGTATTTCAATAAGACATTAAGTCACTTACCCAAAGTCACACAATTATTAAGTGTTAGAGTCATTATGGAAAACAAGATCAAGTCTCATAGGACCCGCTTAACCTAATGCCCTTATTTCACAGAAGAATCTGAGGTTCAGAGAGGTTAAATTGCCTGGTGACACGTGGCTTGTTACACACTGCCACAAATATACAAGCATCTTGAGTTTGGGAGCCCAAGGGAACCCTGGAAAACTCTCAAGGTCAATCCATCTGAGATCTCTTTCAGCTAGCCTAATGGGCCTTAGCAGCTTACGGTGCCCTCAGAAATGAAAGAAGATCTCCAGGATGCATTAACAAGTGGTCGTCACTGTTTGCCAGGTGCTAGGCACCTGGCAGGGAGCAAGATAGCTAGCTGCAGTTCTTTCCCAGTGGTTTTGTGGAGTTTGGTGGTTCCAGGTTTGTGGTGCAGGTTTGATAGCTGTTTCAATGGCTACCGAAGACTTATCTTTGAAGACAAAGATACCTACAGATTTCTGGGCCCCTCCCCACTACTGTGATTCCACTGGTCTGGAGTCAACCTTGGAATCTGTGTTTTTAACACTCCACAGGTGATTCTGGAGAACCAGTGATTTGGGAAACCACCACTGACCTAGTGTACTTCACTTGGCTTTTAGAGCTGAGAAAAGCAAGACCAGGATATACTCACCTCATTCCCACAACTAGATCAAATCTGTTTAATCTAGTTATGGACAAAGCATTCATTCATTCATTAAACAAACACTGAGCACCTACCATGTACCATGTGGTATGCTAGGAGCTAGGGATACAGCAAAGAATAAGACAGCACAGTTCCTGCCCTCATGGGGCTTACATTTGAGTTTGAGGCTGCAGTGAGCTATGATGATGCTGTACAATAGCCCAGGCACCACAGTGAGACTTTGTCTCTCAAAAAAAAAAAAAAAGTATATTAGGTTGAACTGCATAAAACATAAATAGTCAATATTTAGCCATTTTTAATCTACAGAAACAATTTCATACGGTTCAGTTTTATAAATGGGAGTTAGAAAGAGGTGGAGTCCAAAGTGATCTATAGATTCAACGCAATCCCTATTAAAATACCAACATCATTTTTCACAGATATAGAAAAAATAATTTTACACTTCATATAGAACCAGAGAAAACTCCGTATGGCAAAAGCAATCCTAGGCAATAAAAACAAAATGGGAGGTATCAATTTACCAGACTGCAAACTTTATTATAAGGCTGTAGTAATCAAAACATCTTGGTACTGGCACAAAAATAGAGCCATTGACCAGTGGAACAGAACTGAGAACCCCAATATAAAACCATCCTCATATAGCCATCTAATCTTTGACAAAGCAGACAAAAACATACACTGGGGGAAAGAATCCTTATTCAATAAATGGTGCTGGGAAAACTGGATAGCCACATGTAGAAGACTGAAACAGGATCCACACCTTTCATCTCTCACAAAAATCAACTCACAGTGGCTAACAGACTTAAACCTAAGGTGTGAAACTATTAGAATTCCAGATGAAAATGTTGGAAATACTCTTATAGACATTGGCCTAGGCAAAGAATTTATGAAGAAGACCCCAAAGGCAATCACAGCAACAAAAAAAAAAAGTGGGACCTGATCAAATTAAAAAGCTTCTGCACAGCCAAAGAAACTGTCATGAGAGCAAACAGACAACCTACAGAATGGGAGAAAAATTTTGCATGCTGTAAATCCGATAAAAGGCTGATAACTAGAATATTTAGAACTCAGGAAAATCAATAAGAAAAAATCAAACAACGCTATCAAAAAGTGGGCAAAGGACATGAACAGAAACTTTTCAAAAGAAGACAGAATAATGGCCCAAAAACATATGAAAAAATGCTCAACATCTCTAATCATCAGGGAAATGCAAATCAAAACCACAATGAGATATCACTTATCTCCAATGAGAATGGCCTTTATCAAAAAGTCCCAAAACAATAAATGCTGGCATGGATGCGGAGAGATAGGAACACTCATACACTGCTGGTGGGACTGCAAACTAGTGCAACCTCTGAGGAAAGCAATATGGAGATACCTTAAAGAGATACAAGTAGAACTACCATTTGATCCAGCAATCCCATTATTGAGCATCTACCCAAAAGAACAAAAGACATTCTATAAAAAAGACATCTGCATGCAAATGTTTATAGCAGCACAATTCACAATTGCAAAGATGTGGAAACAACCTAAGTGCCCATCAATACATGAGTGGATTAATAAAATGTGGTATATGTATACCATGGAGTACTACTCAGCTATAAGAAATAATGGTAACATAGCACCTGTTGTATTTTCCTGGATAGAGCTGGAACCCATTCTACTAAGTGAAGAATCCCAAGAATGGAAAAATAAGCACCACATGTACTCACCAGCAAATTGGTTTCACTGATCAACACCTAAGTGTACATATAGGAATAACATTTATCGGGCGTCAGGCAGGTGGGAGAAGGGAGGAGGGGATGGGTATGTACAAACATAATGAGTGCGATGCGCACCATCTGGGGGATGGACACGATTGAAGCCCTGACTGGGGGAGGGTAAGGGCAACATACATAACCTAAACATTTGTACCCCCATAATATGCAGAAATAAAAAAAAAAAAGAAAGAGGTGGAGTGCCGTCCCTCCAAGATAAAAGGGGAAGGTGGCCTCACAAGATGGATATAATTTGAACATACGAAGCCTAGAGGAAAGGTTTGGTTAGAGCAGTGTCTCAGAGGAGAAATTGTGGGAGAGAAGCAGGAAAGAGGGACAGGATGGGACGTTCATTCCATAGATACGGATGGAACACTGTGCTGGGAGCTGCACGGGTCATGGAAGACGCATAAAGCAGAATCCCTGTTCTTAATGAGACTATGCTTTGGTTAAAGACACAGTAAAAACTGAGTAACAAAAAATCAAATACCCACTTCCACACAAAGATGCCTGCTATACCCAGTGCCCCAAACACCCTTCCTACCAGCCACTCCCCTGCCCAAAGCTGCCCATCCTCAGTCTCTGACCCGAATGCCACTTCTACAATATTACCCCACCTCCAGAGTCAGGAGAGATGGCTCTCCCCTGAATCTCCATGGCTCGCTCTGCATACTTCTTTCCCGCTGTGCTTCACGCCACAGTTATTCATGGGCTGAATGCCTGTCTTTTCTCAGTGAACTTCCTTATGAACTTCATGTTCACCCTGGTTTTTCTGCCAGTGTGTAACTGTCAATAGATAAGAAATGGATGAATGAATGAATGATGGCTATCTGAGAATTTTGCTTGTATTTAGGGTTATGTCAGGCTGTAGTAAATTGTCCCAGGGAACTAATTTAGGGATTAAAGTACAGTTTAGATCTGGGGTGAGCTACCTGTCAAAGTAAGGTCTATGTCCCAGGGCCACCTCTTAGCTCCATCTCACGAAGACAAAGCTTTCACTTAGGGGTCAGCTTGCGTTTACTCAACTTGACTAACCTCGTGGTGCTGTCTCCCCTTCTAGGCTGCATCTGCAAGGGGCTGTTGGCTGAGGACGGAACCAGGTCACGGCAGCTCTGGCACTGGCTTTGGCCAGCCCCATTCTCTACGATACAGAAATCTCCCATTCTACCAACCCTCGCCAACCAAAGCCTCACCAACCACCTGTGAGTCCCGTTCTCTGTGGAAATGGTGCACAGCCACTCGCCATATTTCCCAGGGTTGCCCTGTGTGTACTTGGAGATCGTAGGTTCCCTCTCATCTGACTTGTCTGAAGAGGAAATGACCCTTTCAGCTTATCCTTGGAGGCTCCATTTTCCAGCCACTGAACTTGCCACCAGGGCTCTACATTGGATGCAGCCTAGCCAAGTCTATATGATTCAGAAGCTTGTTACTGCAGTGTGTGAATTATCCAGACCTTTTCTTTTCTTTCTTTGTTCTTTTTCTCTCTCCACTTCTGCTATTTATGTGCGAGGAAATGTGACTGCTCAGTAGCATCTCCCTCCCTGTCTGGGAAGATTACTAATACTTGTATTTGTGCAGTGCTTTGCTGTCTACAAAACAACATTACATATTCAAACTTATTTTGGCCTCCTAAAATCCTGCAGAGTAGATTGCATTATTCTCTTTCTCTAGCTAAGCAATGATAAATGATTTGTCTGCGATCACACAGTCAGAAAATACAACGATTGGGCCTCAATTCTCCGACCAGTGTTGTTACTGTTAAGCCCACTGGGGAATGCAAATTTCCCTGTTTTGCTACCCCTTAGAAGGCATGGAAAGAGCTGTTTGGGAGAGTAGTTTCCTGAAACCTACAATTAGGAGTTGTCCGCACATTTATTTTGTCAGCCTTGGTGGCTGGAACATTCCACTTTGGCAGCCAGGCTGTGGTATCTACCCTTGAGTGGTCCACAGCTTCAACAACCATAAGCCTTGGCCCCAAATGGATATGCCTTCTGAGAAGTGGATTTTCTCAAATTTATTGTCACTCCTGGGGTAACAGTGTGTATCCTATTGACATTCTGACCATGGGATCATGGTGTACTAATCACCCAAACAAACAAAAATCAACATCGGCAGTCGTGTTTTACAACTTTCAAAGCATTTCACAACTCCCTGAGCTACATGTGGAAGGAAAATAACAATGTTAATATTCCCACTTTTCAGATGAGACAAATAAGTCTCAGAGAGCAACTCTGAGCATCTTTCCCAAGCTCACAAAATTAGGGGTGGTTGGGGGGAGCAGACTGTTTGACTCCTAATCTCACACTCTTTCTGGAAAGACTAGTTATCCACAATACTTATGTACTATGTAATGATAATAATTAATGTGTGTATAGGGCTTTAAAGTTTTACCGATCATTAATTCATCCAATCTTCAGCAACCTCTGTAGGTATATACTGTTGTTAATAATCCCAATATTACTTTTAAATTCTCAACTATATTATCACTAAACCCTTTTCCCCAGGATTAGTAAACGGAACTCTCAAGAACATCCATTTATTCATTTAGCAGATGTTTTTGAGCACCTATGTATAAGACCCTGCGTGCCTTACTTCTGTCAGAGCCAGTGATTTCTATACTCCTGGTTTTCCTGGTACGCTGTTACCAGAATCAGTATGTCATATTTGTGATTAGCTGAGAAATGACAAGGGCAGATAGACTATCCTGGTATTTTGTAATAAAAAATGGGTGACTAGGTTCACAGAAGGGAAGTGACTTGCCACAGGGCAAAAAAGTCAGGCTCACAAATGGCACCAGATGCCTAATTAGTGGCTGTTTCTACGGACTGGAAAATAGATTTTATATGTGCAGGCTAAAAAGGAACATTAGCCTAGCCTTGGTCTCTAAGCTATGTTCACACACAGAGACACCAATCATTATGAGTAATGTCATCGTCAAATGTTGATGATAATATTACAGGGCCACAGTTATTGAATCAACAAATGATTAAAGGTTGGCTCTGGCGCCCTCCCTTGAACTGGTTCAAGTTCTCAAGGTCCCACACATAGGGAAATCAGCAGTGTATTATTTCAGTGATTAAGAGAAAAGGAAAATGCTGTACACTTATCTTTTCTTCACTTCTTCCTTCTCCTCTTTTTACTCTCCTTTCTCTATAGCTGCCTAAGGAGCAAAGCTCGACGATTAAATGGAGACACAAGAGACTAAATGGGAGAGAGATGTCAAAAGAGAAAATTACAGCAAATTTAGCTATATGTCTTAGTTGGCTTTTATTTGCGATTCTATTATAGAATTGGGCAACATCTCGTTTCATAAACTAGAATGATTGTTTCGAGGAACCAAACAGAGGAGGTTGATTTTATAGACAGAAAAGGGCCGAGGAAAGCAGTAACAGAAAACAAAAAGCGGATCAGTCGTTTCAAAGTTACTTTTATTGTAAAGGTTAAATCCGAGAGGACTTCCTTATCATGCCACCTAAAACCGGCCTGTTTGGGGAATTTGGCTATTATCTCTCTCTCGCTCTCTCTCCTGATTTCTGGGAAGGTCAGATAAACATCTTAGTGGCTTGGAACTTATACATGAATAAACTCTATTTTGGTTTGGTCCTAGTGCAGGAGCTCAGTCCAAACCAATGACTTCCTATCAACTTCATTTAACAGGGTGTAGTAGACACTGGTGGCCTGGGGAGACTGGATTCCACTGGGGAAATGGCAAGGTTGGTGGAGTTCTAGATTTGCCCTCATATGTAAACCCATGTGAGGGCAACTCACCACTCGTCTTACTCAGTGCCACACTGATCGCCACCAAGATGCTGAACAACTTGACATGGAATAGGCTTGATTTTTGTCACCTTTTCATGAGTATACCTGAGCAGAGAAAATGGGGAATTGGGAGAACATTTACACCCCCAGAACACAGTCTCCAAAACTAGTGTCATTTCAACAATCACTAAGGTACCATGTTGACGTGAAAAGTCATGAGAGCAGAAACAGTGTGAAAGCAAAACCGTGAAAAGGGAAAAGAAGGTCATCAAATGGTGTTAAGTTTTATGTGTTTGCACTGCACCCATGCTAACCCACATGCCCTCCAACCAAAGGTGCTGGCCCGCCTGCACTGGATAGTCTGCCTCTTCAGATCCTCTCTTCTCTGCGGTCCTCTTGCCCTTGGAAGCTGATCTCTTTTGACTGCATCAGTGGGGGTCCCTGGCCCTTGAGCTTCTAGTAATGTTAGGCCAATGAATGGAGGAGAAAGAGATCTGGTATTTGTTCCCCAGGCTCTCTCCCTACTGGGCCAATGTTTGAGTGGGATTGCCTTCCAGACTGAAGACCACAGCTGTGGCTCTCTACAGCAGGTTCTAATAACTGACCCCGTCCTCCCTGCCCCCCATGCTTCACCAATCCTTGTTGGCTTTTCTCAATAGAACCTTCATTAAATTGTATTTGATTTTGAGAGTGCCATGTGATTGCAGGCAGGCCCCTAACAGTTATGCATCCCAAAGCTTTAGCCTGTCTGTGTCCACTTTCCACCCCTTTACTGAGATCCTCTCTCATTTCCTCCTTCTTTCGTGTCTTCCTCATTCTAGAAAATCAAAGCTCCGGATCTTTTTACTTGCCAATTCCTTTAGTTCGCATCTGGGTCATTCCAATTAATCTACCTGAAAGTAATACACCCTAAGGCAGTGTTTCGTGGCCTTAACAACAACAACAACAACAAAATCGCCTCCAGCAAACAGAATTGTTAGGCCTGCTTTAGAAGTGAATTTCATCCAAAATAAATGTAGGGCAAATCAAAACAATGTGTCAAAGGCAGCTTTGTGAACTAGGCCCTCCTACTCATTTTAGTATGCTCAATAAAAGGAATTGCCTCCCCAATTCCTGGGAACCTCTAAAATATGGATGAGATTTAACTTCAATAAGGGTCATTTGAATTACAAAAAAATTTTTTTTAATTCTAAATGAATTGTAAAAGTAAGAATAAAAGGAAATATGAGGTCTTTTCCCTGGAATCTACTCTGTGGGGTGACTTCTTGTGCTCTGTAATTAACTGTATCTGGAATAAAATATTTAATCCAGGAAATCTGTGATAGGATTTATCATGTGAGAAGGATGACAACCAAGTTTGGAACTCTTGTCCATATTCTAGATGTGGGAGTCTTTGGTCTGAAAAATCCAGTGGAGAAAGAGAAAAAAGGAAGAATAGAAGAAATGCATAAATTTCCATTTCCAGAATTATTGGGGAATAACATAAAAATCTTCCAGCCACAAACGTCTTTAAATGCTGAATAAAACACAACAGACATCCTTTTAAATGTGTATCTGAGCTCCTGAGAAAGCAAGAGAAATCTCCAAAAGCCAAAATCAAAGATGGATCTGAAAAGTAGAGAGAGAAGGGCTGGGGTTGCTGCTGCAGCAGCTTGGATGGGGATATTTGCCCCCATCTAGGTCATCAAGGCACTTGGGATTTTGTGACCACAAGGGGACAGTAGTGTAGGCAAGAGTTGGAACTGAGAGCTCCACTTGTAGCTAAAAACTTTGAAGGGTTATGTCCTGGGGGAAGGAAAAACTAGAAAATATCCACCCACTGACACAGGGAGATGACAAGGAAGCATGTCTGTGTTAGCTCAGGCTTTGGATGGGGATTAAAAAAAAGTCACAGCTAACAATTTCTCACCATGGCTTGCTCTCGTATGAGTTTGGGCGCTCAGTATTCTACTTCTGTGATTTGCAAATCTTCAAATTAGGACACTGATACAGAATGTGGTCTAGGCCAATGATACAAACAGGACTCTGGCAGAAGCAAACACACACACACACACACACACACACACACACACACACACACATTCTCTCTGTCTCTTTCATATACATTTCTGGAAAACATACCTTCAACCCCGGTTGTATGCAGTGGCTCTCCTGGTAAAAGCCTGCTGAAGATGAGATTACAATAGAAATTCAGTATTCACACTAAGTCCCAAGCAGAATAAATAAAATTAAATACACACCTTGACATGTTGTAGGGAAACTTCAAAACACAAAAGAGAGTGTGAGAGAGAAAACAGTTTACCTACAAAGGAACAATACTTGGCTGACAACAAAAGCAACAATAGAAACCAAAAACTAATGGAATGGTATCTTCAAAATGCTGAGAGAAAATCACTGCCAACCTAGTTTATCTGTCATGGTAGAGAAATAGTGAAGTATAGACATTTAAACCATATGAGAGAGCTTACCACCAAGAGAGCCTTACTGTGGAGACTTCTAAGAGGTCTATTTAGAAGAAGGCTGGAGGGGGTGGCTCATGCCTGTAATCCCAGCAGTTTGGGAGGCTGAGTGATTGGAATTTGGGAACAGCCTGGGCAACAGAGACCCTGTCTCTACAAAAAATGAAAAAAGAAAAAAACAACAAAATGAAAACAAGAAAATGGTTTCATTGTTTAAAAAAAAAAGAAGGAGGACATTGAACTCAGGAGTGAGTAGCTCTCAAGAAACACAACAGTGAACAAAGAAATCAGTAAATACCTGGTCAAATTCAAACAAGCATTGATTATGTAAAAGAAGAACAATGATAACAATACACCGGGGGTGTAGAAGAAGAGAGACTAAAATAGGGAACGATATGTTAAGTGAGGGGGGAAAGTATGATCAGAATGAAGAGGGGTAAAGATGTGACAATGATGATTAACTTAGACATTGTCAAGTTACAGGTGCTTAATTAAAAATTGAAGGGTAATCACTAAAATAGTAGAAATTGAATGAATGACTCCTAAACCGGAAGAGAGGAAAATGGATGGTGGTCTCAGAGAGGAGGAAAGAACTCCACCAGGACAAATCTGGAAGGAATTTCCCACCCATACTGGCCAGTGCTCCTGGAGAAGTCTAGGCTGTGAAGGCTGGAAACTTACTTTTCGATGGCAATGCTTCCAGAGTGTATCTTCCAAGAAATGAAAGTAAGTGGCATTCTAGGAAAGCTAAGAGGCCTGAACAGAGACATAAACCTTTGAGCTCGGGAGCTTAACATGGATGAATGAACATTGAATGGCTAAGGTTGTCCAGGAAAGCTGTTTCTCTAAGCTGTTTATATTACATTCAATTAATCCTTGAATTGTATGTGCTATATACTGTTTTCTGCTAATTAAACTTCAAAAATAGCATTTCTTTCTGATTTAAAAATAATATATGTCAATGTAGAACATTTAAAAAATTCAGATAGTACAGAGAAGAATTCAAATTTTTTTTTTTTTTTTTAGTCAGGGTCTTGCCCTGTTGCGTGGGCTAGAGTGCAGTGGCTTCATCACAGCTCACTGCAACCTCCAACTCTTGGACTCAAAGGATCCTCCTGCCTCAGCCTCCTGAGTAGTTGGGACTACAGGCACATGCCACCACACCCAGCTAATTTTTCTATTTTTTTGTAGAGACGGGGGTCTCGCTCTTGCACAGGCTGGTCTTGAACTCCTGGCCTTAACCAATCCTCCTGACTCTGCCTCCCAAAATGCTGAGATTACAGGCATGGGCCACCTTGCCCAGCCAAGAATTCAACTTTTCAATGCAATTACATGGTTAGAGCATCTCTACTGTAATTTAAGTGTCACACCAACTCAGCAATATGTCCTGAAAACCATCTCCTGTGGAACTTCGCATTACAATACGCTGAGGGAGGAAATCCCTGCAGTAAATCCACCTTGTCCCTGGAGACACCCCTCTTCCCCACCGTAAGTAGAAAAGCAGAAAAACAAAGGGAAAAGAACTTAGCCAGAGAAAGAACTTAGCCATCTCAGTAAAACCTGAGTGTTTTGAACTGGAAATCAAGTTCACCAGTAAACTTTCCATGTTCAAATTGTACAAGAAAAGCTAAACAAAAACATTACTGTGTTCACACGTCTTGCGTAAGTGTGTATTTTGTTAAATGCAGTATGCCAGTTTCCTCCTTGATTTCCCCCCATTAAGGTTAAACAGCAGTTCTATGCTAGGTCATTTGTGCCTTTATCACTTGATTTGCTTATTTTTCTTAAGAGACATTCTGCTACCCATAGAAATGATTATCAATAGTATCTTAACCTCCTAAGCCTCGATTTCCTCATTGTGTTATAGAGATGACTATACCTACCACACTGAATTACTTGAGATATAAATAAACTTATTTTATGTATGTTACCTGGCACTTAATTAATATATTAATAAATGTCCTGTGGAACATTTCTGATAAGCTGAATCCAGACAATGGACGAGTTTTGTTTGACTCAGAGGTTTCTTTTTGTTTTTGTTCATTTGCGTTTGTTTGTTTTAAATTGAATTATTTGCTAAATTAAAAATCAGGAGATGCCACACAAAATCCCGATATCCAAAATCACTTCAAAATTTTTGAGGATCATGCCAACCACATTCCTATATGTCAATAGCTATCCCCTTGAGATGGAATTCCGACTCCCAGTTGCTCCCTGTCTCCACTCTTTCCCCTTTTTTTTCTGGAGACAGGGTCTCGCTCTGTTGCCCAGGCTAGAGTGCAGTGGCGTCGTCAAAGTTCACAGCAACCTCAAACTCCTGGGCTTAAGCAATCCTCCTGTCTCAGCCTCCCAAGTAGCTGGGACTACAGGTGTGAGCCACTGCATCTGGCCCCACTCTTCCCTTTGTTCCTGTACCAGGCCACCCTCATTAACTACATCCTCTGCTTGGCCCTTGTAGGCATTTGACTTTGACATGACTCTAATTTTTTATTTCCTGTCCTGAATTAATGCCTAAAATAATTACTCCAAAACTCAGTACTTATGGCAAAACAGTCTTAGGTGCACCTAAGTCATAAAATGTCAAAAACTAAAGTTCCCTACTGTATATTACATTTCATTCTCATCTAGTTACCGAAGTTACACTATCAAATATTTTGACCCTTAATATTAATAGTTAATCCATACATTATACAAGTTGTAATTGATTTGCCATTATTCTAAATTTTCTTTCCAGATGTTCTTGTCCGTTTCCTATTAGTGAAAAATTACCTCCTAATCATGTCCCACTTCAAACTAGGTAACATCACAAGACAGCCTCTGAAATTATAATTGTTTGAATATACTTAATCTTCAGCAACCTCAATAACCTTCCAAAATATAATATAATCAGAGAATTAACTTTTATACCTTTTGGTTATCGTTTGCTTGAACCATAAAGCAGAGCTCTTTCTAGGCAGTGAGTTCTGATGAATTTTACTTAGTTTTTGATTTCTTATCATCACTACAACTCTGTAATTTTCTTACACAATTATCTCCTTATAATAGGTTTCATGAAAAAAGGAAAGTAACTGGTGTCTATTTTTACACTGCTGGCCTATTTGTTTCAGCCAGAGTTTGGCAGACTTAGCAGAACAAGATGAAACCTTGCCCTAAAACTCTTAACACTTAAATAATCAAAATACACTCCGTTTTTGCTCTGCCAAAAATCTTCTCACTAATGCTTTAATGCAATTGAGTGGTGGGAAATAGTGTAGGCAACTTTTTCTCAAAAGGATTCAGAAGTCATTTAAAATTAATTTCCCAACTATGATCAGAGAAGAATCTCTCAAAAAGGATTCCTCAAGGGCACATGGAAAATTTTCATGACCGTATACAGGATATAAAACAGTATTTTCAAAGTTATTGAATAGCGTTTGAACTTACCTTTCAGCAGGCTGCATACTACAGTCTAGAAAACTATATTTTCTGAGTCAGTGATTAAAAATTTCAAAGGCCTTTTGCTAGTGCCTCTCAAAATTCTTATTTTGCTCTTCTTTCTTAATTTTTCATTTCTACGTTCTTCAACATCCCCCCCTTTTTTTTTTCAACTTTCTCTCCATGAAAAGTACACTGGTGCTCCCAGACCTTCTGGCTCCTTCTCATTGTATGGCAATACAATACAATCACAAAAGAGTATATCATTAAATACAACTTACAACATACAACTTTCCTTTAAGCAGCTGCTTGTAATTAATAGACCTTTTAGCTGTTTTTAAAATTGTATATATTTTTTGCCAGGTAAAGTGGCCATTTAAAAATGAAAATTAAAAAAGACCTGTAAAATGTAGCTGGTAGGGCCAGATATGGTAGCTCACACTTGTAATCCCAGCACTTTGGGAGGCCAAGGCAGGAAGAGTACTTGAGTCCAGGAGTTTGAGAGCAGCCTGGGCAACATAGTGAGACCCCTATCTCTACAAAAGATAAAAAAATTAGCTGGACATGGTATGCGCCTATAGTCCTAATCCACTAGGCTGAGCCAAGAGGATCACTTGAGCCCAGAAGTTCAAGCCTGTAGTGGGCTATGATCATGACACTGTAGTCTAGCCTGGGCAACAGAGTGAGACCCTGTCTCTAAATTAAAATAAAATAAAATTAATAAAATTAAAAAAAAAAAAGAAATCCGTGGTAGCATTCTCACTATCTGGCAAAACAGAATTCAATTAAAAAATATTTAATAGCATAAGAGTTAGTATGGGATAATATATATTACTGAATACGTATATATATAAGATGGTATAAACATCATGCGCCTATAAGCACTTAATAAAATGTACTCAAATATATACTAAACGACTGATAGATGAATCGATAATTACAGAATAGTTGGAGACTTGAACTGATCATGTAAGATAAAAAATAATAGAGATGTAGGAATTTCTGAAGATGTAATTAACAGGCTTGAGCTGACTAAACAAAGTAAAAAGGTGAATGTGATTTTTACACGGTATCATTTGTGTGGGTTAAAGTAAATTCACAAAGAATGATGATGCACGTTTTACTGGGATACATACAAGTAGAAAGATATGCCTCGCCCACAGTAAAACTGTCACCTATTGGAAGGACAGTGAGAGGACTGAGGAATATGGATAAGTAAATTTTAAAAAACACGCACAAGAGAGAGGCCTTGTGTGAACCACAATTACATTAGTATTAACTCAGGTCTTAAAAAATAACAACAGCAACACCCCCTGATCTGTAACTCTTCCTACCCACTCCCAGCAGACATCCCTAGGTGTGAAGAGTATGTCTGAAGCCGTGTGACAAACCCGTTGAGCCTTCGGTTCAGGCCGGAGAAGTGACGAGCGAGAACACCCACACGTTTCTGGAGATGGAAGGCAGAAGATGGAGAGGTAGCTGAGGACGCAGAGCATAGGAAGCTGTCCTGTGGAATGCGTAAGGGAGACTTCCAGTGAGGAGGGGGCCGATGTGCCTGAACAAACTCGGAGACGTTCGGGACTCGGAGACCCCCAAATGTCAGGTACAACAGAGGGCGGAGGGGCAGTGTGGCTGGAAACAACCGTCAGCATATGGAGCAGTCTCCTCTCCTGACCCTGCTCACAGGATGTCAGGCTGCCTGGTGTTTACCTCCAAGGCTAAAATAAACAGGAACATCCTTCTCTAAGGAAATTGGCCAACCTGTCTGGAGACAGCTAGATGACAGTATAGGACCTCTGCATTGTATTAATAGTATTTCGAGTCCTCAAGCACATTGGCTGACCCCCCAACTGCTTGTGTGGGAGCAAAGCCTGCCATTCCCAAGCATCCACACAGTCGAGATCACTATGAATGAGCTTTCTTGTTGCCTCGTTTTTAAATACAGATGAACAACCAAAGATCACTAGACAGTCAAGAAAAAGCTGCAAGAAAGAAAATGACCAAATTAAAAAGAGAAATTGACCCTAGTGTCAACGGAAAAAAAGATCAAACTCTGTAAAGTAATTTTAAAGAGATTTACTCTGAGCCAAATTTGAGGACCATGACCCAGAGCCACGCCCAAGAGGCCTTGAGCAAGTGGACTCGCAGAGGTTGGGTTACAGTTTGGTTTTATACATTTCAGGGAGACAGGGGTTACAGGTGAAGTCATAAATCAATACATGGGAGGCATACATTGGTTTGGCCTGAAAAGGTGGGCCATCTCGAAGCGGGGGCTTACAGGTTATAGGTGGGTTTAAAGATTCTTTGGCTTAGAATTGGTTAAAGACATGAAGCTTTGCCTAAAGGCTTGGAATGTTTCAACATAAGGAGCTCTTTATCAGAGATAAGCCACTGGACATATGTTTGTTGTGTAAATTGAGGACCTGCAGGTTTGTCTTGCATACCCTTAGACCTGTTAATGGGTTACAAAGGATGTCCCCAAGAAGGGAGGGGGGCATGATGAGGCATGTCTGACCTTCCTCCTGGCAGGCAATTTAGTTTTAGGATATTCCTTTGGCCACGAGGGGGTCCATTTAGTCAGCCGGTGTGGGGGGTAAGCCTTAAAATTTTATTTTAGTTCACACTAGAAAAGACAAATATTCAGAGACAAGTAGATAACTCAAAAAATACCGTTTGGTATATTCAGAAATAGCTGAGAAATAAAAACTGCACTCTTAAAACAAGAAAAGCATGCTGCAAAAATGGTAGAATTAGAGAACAAGAAAGATACTTTGGAAGTTTTTAATGATTATTAAATTTTAAATATTCAACAGAAGGCTTAGAAGATAAGGTTGAAGAAATCTCTCAGAAAATAGACCAAACAAACAGTGGTGGGACATTCGCGATAATAGTGATGAGATCTATAGAATTACAGAAAAAGAACAGAAACAAAGGCATGGAAATGAAGAAACCCTGGAGGAGAATTGAGTTTGTCAAATTCTTGTGTCCATAGACAACCTAAGGTTGCAATTGACTAATAAGTATAATTCCAAAATGAATATTGGTTAATATTTTTCTTTATATTAATGAGTAAGGCAAAAGTGAAACAACCAAGAGGTATGTCTACATTTAACTCATTAGTCAAAGATGTGAGCAATTTCTTTGTGGAATTGGGTAAAAATTTTCAAATATTGGAAGAAAGTTTCTTCATTTTTTTCTGTTCTATTTACAACGTAACATCTATATACGGGACATACTTTTAAGTTTAATCTGCATTATTAACATTTTCTCTATTACTTTTCTAAGTCTGGAAAATCAACAAAGCAATAACTCAAGCCCTGACTTGTAGCATTTGTCAATTTCTGTCGTGCAAATATCCCCACCATGGCCAATTTCAAACTACCAGCATGGCATTACAGAATATAGAACGGGGAAGAGATGTGCAGTGATGTGTGTGTTATCTCTATGTATATGTATATGTTATATGTTTCCATGATACAGATACAATACACGTAAATAGCTTCAAGAACATAGATAATATTTCATGTAATAAAATAATCAGTCAGTTTTCAGTACCTTGTTTAACATAATTTATTTAATTGTAGGGTTTTTTTTTTTTAATTTTTTGGGACAAAGTATAGTTCAGTCACCCTGGGTAGAGTGCCATGGTGTCAAGCCTAGCTCACAGCAACCTCAAACTCCTGGGCTCAAGCATCCTCCTGCCTCAGCCTCCCAAGCAGCTGGGACTACAAGCATGCACCACCACGCCCCGCTAATTTGTTGTTGTTGTTTCTATTTTTAGTTGCCCAGCTAATTTTTTCTGTTTTTAGTGGAGACGGGGTCTTGCTCTTGCTCAGGATGGTCTCAAAGTCCTGACCTCAAGTGATCCTCCTGCCTCGACCTCCCAGAGTGCCAGGATTACAGGCGTGAGACACTGCATCCAGCCTAATTGTAGGTTTATACACTTTAATTTTTAATAATGGCTATATTTAACAACCAGCTCACAAATTCCTGAAAATTAAAACAACTAGCTCTCAGAGCTGGTCCATAGGGGCTATTAGCCACCATCAGAACACACTCATGCCACCAGCCCCAGGTGAAACAGGCCATTGCCAATCCCCAGGGAGCCTCCTGCCCCTTCCCAGTCACAGCCACCCTCAGGGGTAACCACCATCCTGACCTCACAGGGGGTCCTGCTGAAGCGAATGAATTTTGTTTGGGGACATTCTAAATATGATTTGTATGTTCATAATGTTCTTAAACACCATAGCAACAAACAAAAAACAACCATAACAAGCAATGAACATTTATGATTCATTAAAATTACATTTAAATTATATATTTTTTGGTTTTAATTCTATTTTTCAGAATAACTTGCTTCTCTTACAATTTAGTTTTCTTTTTCTATTTTTTGTCACCTTTTTTATTTTTTAAAATTTTATTTATTTGTTTATTTATTTGTTGACCGGCTCAGCTACCAGGTGGCCTGGGCCCTGCGCCTTGTCCCCTTTTTAAAAGGTTGTTTTATTCATCTTCATCTTCCAGCATGAATCCCCCATCTATGTTTGTGATCTCTGCTTTTCGTTGGTGACTACATACATTAGCTATTGGTCAGTCTCATAGCACAACCTTTGTGCAAGAAATGGATGCCCAGACCCAAGGAGTCATTCAGACTCTCTGAGGAAAGGAACACCACCTGGTGTGGAGCTCTTCCTCCCAGCCTGGGAACGTATGGCCTAGTGGACATCACTGTTCCTCCCCTATATGTACATTTCAGAAAGAAGTGTCACTAGCAGAAAATTGTGGCCATTTTATACGGGTCACATTTCGATCTCTGCTCAGTTTTTCTATAAGCTGTGACACATTATCAATTTCATTGGCTCTGAGCTCTTCATTTGCATGCGAAATGGTCTGTTCTTCTTTGAGAGTCCTTAACTCTGCGTGGAGTACTTCGGTAGCCTGCGAAACCATTCTCTGGATCCCTGTGATATCCCTGCCACTTATTTGCACATCTGTGACAAATAAGGGCACTTGGTATTTTGTTACTAAGCTTTGCTTCCTTTCTAGCTCTTTCTGTAATCTTGTCATTTCTTCTCTGAAATCATTGTTCACGAGCACACTGGAAAACATACTTTAAAATCTTACTGATTAGGCGGCCTTTGCGACATGGACATGAATCCGCCGTCTCCTCAGGATACCAGCTCTTGAACAAATCCGCTTTTCCTTTCACCAACCCCTCCTCTTTTGCGTTTGGCGTTCGAGTGGCTGGCAGCCAAGCCTGCTTCTGGTTACGTGTCTAGCAAGACATGTTTAGATACATCAAGATTATGGAACTTAACACGATACATACATTTTCTCATCCCAAATACATAAAAAAATTACCTATAAGAAGTGCCATACCTTAACTCTGTTCTTATCTAATTAGAATCGCTAGTTTATTTACTGTTAACATAGGGAGTGGGATGATGCTAAGTATCAAAGATAAATTGCAGTAATAGAAGAGGTGAACAGCAAGGTGAAGTTATCATGTAGCTATACAGGATAAAAAAAAATCTTACTGATTAAGGACCTTAAGAGAGAACACTATCCCCCCTTTTCTTAACTGTGGAATAATGAAGTACTTAAGCTTTTATAAAAAAAAAAAAATCATATGCTAAAACCAGGCTGATGCCTGAGTGAGTATTACTTGGTTTCTAGAAGAACTGCATAAATACAATGTCAATGTCGGGAGAGCAGTGGGGTAGTAGAGATGGGGGGAACATTGGCACTCCAGAGGGATAGCAATGAACATACCTCTCAAACAAGCTATGCAAATTATAAAATGTAGGCCGGGCATGGTGGCTCACACCTATAATCCTAGCACTCTGGGAGGCCAAGGCGGGCAGATCGTTTGAGCTCAGGAGTTCGAGACTAGCTCTGAGCAAGAGCGAGACCCCGTCTCTACTAAAAATAGAAAGAAATTAGCTGGACAACTAAAAATATATACATAAAAAAATTAGCTGGGCATGGTGGCGCATGCCTGTAATCCCAGCTACTTGGGAGGCTGAGGCAGGAGGATCGCTTGAGGCCAGGAGTATGAGGTTGCTGTGAGCTAGGCTGATGCCATGGCACTCTAGCCCGGGCAACAGAGTGAGACTGTGTCTCAAAAAAAAAAAAAAAAAAAAAAAAAGAAAGGCAAATTATAAAACATAAGTCATGATTCCATTTGTCTTGTGAAAACGTAAAAGTATCCAATTTTTCACGTATGTAAAATTTTAAAACAAAGGAAAACTAGGGACACTACTAAGCATCTCATGTAAAGTGATAGTGAATCTGGCATTGTTCCATAGTGGGTATTTTCCCATCTCCCCGTGTGAAGTTACTTGC